>PVKE010005211.1:43598-60237 GCA_004027555.1 Craseonycteris thonglongyai
TCACACACTGAGCCCCGACCCTGTTCACACACTGAGCCCTGATCCTACTCACACACTGAGCCCTGACCCTGTTCACACCCTGAGCCCCGACCCTGCTCACACACTGAGCCCTGACCCTGTTCACACCCTGAGCCCCGACCCTGCTCACACACTGAGCCCTGATCCTGCTCACACACTGAGCCCTGACCCTGTTCACACCCTGAGCCCTGACCCTGCTCACATACTGAGCCCTACAGCACAGACTGACTCTACTTCCTCACTTTTCTGAAGGATGCAATACCATGAATAGACCATATGACCACCTATTTCTTTGGTAGAGAGAACACAGATACCACGCACGGGCTACTTGTCCCCTTTCCCTGTGAACCCCAATTACTCCTATCAAGGAACAGATGGATGTGGTTCCAAATTCCCAAAGGTCTCCACACCAGTTAGGACCTGTTGGGGGAGGAGCAGGTAGACAAGCATCCTAATCCAGCAGCACCCGTGGGTGGAGGGGATTAGCACAGACATTTCTCAGCCTCGAGATAAGGAAAAGGCCCCTTCTCATTAGATGAACTTAAGATGGAACTCTGAAACTACCTGTCACACCAAGCTTCACGAGTGGAGCTAGGGAGACAAGGAAAAGTTCCAGTGATAAGAGCATTAAGGAAAAGCCTTCCCTGGACACCCTCTGGCCGGGGTCATGGGAAAGACTGCCGGGTTTTAAGACCATTGCAGCCAGATGCCACACAGCCCAGCTGGGTTCTGCTTTTATCTCTGACTTGGACTTGCCAGTGACCGTGGGCCAGACGCTTTCCCTCTCTGGTCCTCTGCTCCCCATTAATAAAAAGGCTTTAGGCAGGAGCTTGCTAAGGCCTGTCCATATCTGGTATTCTGAGACCTGTTCTTTCTCCTGTAAGAGCTGAGCCCCAGCCTCACAGCCCCTTCCACACGGATAATGTGTGGCCAGACGCTATCCGCAACGTTTCTCTTCTCAGGAGAATGTTTCCTTGAACTACTTTAGCATTTCAACTTTTCAAAGCTAACCAAAAAAGAGAAAAGAAAAGTAAAGGTAAGGAGGAAGGGAGATCAGGAGGGATAAGTTTAGAGTCCTAGAGGCTAGTTTCAAATCCAAGTTCTGGTATTTCGTAGCTACATCGTTTGGGGCAAGTCATTTTTTTTCCTCTACCAGAACTTCAGTTTCCTTACCTGTAAACTGGGGACAATGGAACCTATTTTTCTGGCCACTATGGAGAGTAAATGAAATGCGAGATATAAAGCTGTTAGCACAGTCCAGCACATAGTAGGTGGTTCATAAATGGTGGTTACTGATTTCTGAATTCACCTGGCTTTAGACTCTTATTGGTTTGAGTTTAGGGTTGTAAATGCAGAAGCCTACCAAGGGTCAGGCACCTAAATGTGTATTAGTGACATTGTTGGGTGTAGGACACAGACCTTAGGGACAAGTGGGGACTGTGGGCAACTGGAGAGCAGAAGCCAACTTAAGGGGGCAGCCTCTAGCCTGTTCCAGCTCCCTGCTGCAGAGTAAGAACCTGGGGCCGGAGCTGCCCGACTTTTCCATTTTTCAAGAGAAACCCGAAAGCCAAGTTTTTGTGTCCCATCTTTCCATTTTAAAACACTGTCTCAGATTTGTTATGACACATTATGCTGGCCAAACAGAACACATCTGGGCACTGCAGCTGGTCCATGGGATGCTGCTTAGCAACCTCTGGTCTAAGTACTTCTGTCTCATCATCAGGACCCCCAACGATGAGGAGCTCACCACCTCTCTGCCTCCCGCCCCAGCTCTGGGCAGGTGCTGATAATCAAGTGTCTCTGAGTGGCCTCCTAGGCTTTGGGATCATGGATTTCCAGGGCCCTGGCAATGCTTTCTCAGTAAAGCCTGGCTGGCAGAGAACAGTCTCTCTGAAGCCAAAGCAATGCCCCTGCCCTCCCCAAGGCCTGCTCTGGCTGGAAAGTGAGGATTTTTCAATATCCCCTGGGCCCAGGCAGGGCTGCCTGGCTGGCCTCAGCAGCCCTCCTATTAATTAGCAGCCAGCAACAGCAGCGTGTAAGCGCCCTTGAGCCAAGGGGTGTGTGTGCTGGAGCTGGCTGACCTCTTGGCTATACAAGTCCCCCAGGGCCTGGGGCTGAACCTCCCACTCGGTGTGGATTCCCTTCGTGGTGGCCAGTGTTGTGGCAGTAAGGGCCACTCAGGTGCTTTGGTACTGTCAGCCCCATCATCTGTATGTAGACTGGTGCCTTTTAGGGCAGGAGGGGGCAGAGAGAAGTGATAAGTGAGCCCAGCCCACAGGGGAGGCCGCTAGGCATGGTCTGGGCAGGAGAGGGTGGCATCATGATCCAGGCACCGCCTGCCACCACAGCAGTAGACACCCTCTGTCCTCCCAGCCAGCCAGCCAGTCAGAGCCACCTCACCTGGCTCTCCTCCCAGCACCTCTGGACGCTCACTGGAAACATCTGCTTCTGGCCGGAAATCTCACCGCAGTACAGCACCTGCTGTACCTCCTGCCCCTTGTCCTCCAGCAGGCCCACCCCTCTGGCCCCTCAAATGGGAGAGAGGCGGCCAAAGCAACGGACTGGATGGATTAATGGGAGCCCCCCCCCCCCCCCCCCCCCCCCCCCCCACCCCCGCCTACCTGGCATCCCCTTGCTCACCACACCCCAGCAGCCAGCATCCGGGTCAGCAGGGTCCAAGCAGCTATGCAGGAAGCGGGGAAGGCTGTGAATTGACATTCCCAAGTTTGGGGCAACCTCTGTGGCTGAGGGCTGCTAAGCACCATTCACAGAATTCATCCTGTTGTGAGCAGCTAGAGGCAAGGGGAAAAGACAGAGTGCCCTCGGGGAGCTCAGTCAGGGAACCCAGGCTAAGCGCAAACAAGCACATGGCCTGAACCTCAGTGCTCCCGTGGTTCTGAACTGGGAACCAGCAACATCACATCACCTGGGCGCTTACCAGAAATGCACCATCTCAGGCCCCGCTCCAGAACAAATGTGTCAGAATCTGCATTTTAACCAGACCTCCATTATCACAAACACATTATAACAAACACAGGGCTCATTCCAATACCATGAGGTGCTCAGGAAGGAAGAGAGGGATGATGATGGCCGCAGACAGCCCAGCACTGTGGGAGGCAGGTTCAAAGCAGCTAAGGGAACAAATGGGCCAGGACTGGGCAGGGGAGAGGTCCCAACCTCACCATTAGAGGCCAGACCAGGGCCTGAAGCCTTGCAACGGAGAACCTGAAGCCCAAACCTTCAGGGTCCCAGGGGACCCAGGGTCCTGGTCCCATGACCCCAGGGGGCTTCTGCACATTATCAGCACCTTGGAAGCACCAGAGCCTGAGCACACCCGCCACCCACCCTAGTCTCATGGGCCAAGCACTGCCTCACTGGAGAAGCCTGCTGCCCCCTGCGCCAGCCCAGGTAGCTCACCTTGGAATGCCACTCCACACCAAGGTGCCCTGCCGCCTCCCCTGGCTGGCACCTGGGCCTGCAGCTCCTTTCAGCCTGGCTTTCTACGCTGATAGCAGCAGCCACATTCCTGGGCAATGGCCCCCAGGAAGGCCCACTGGAAACGGGGCCCCAGCACCGCCCGGCTCCAGAACCCTGCTGCTGCCTTCTTCCTCCTCACTACCTCCTACCTGAGCAGTCCCTCCCATGGCTGAATGGGACTAAGGACCCAGAAAAGAAACTAGTCCCCAAGCCGAGCACCCTTCCTTTAGGCACCGCACTCTGCCCGTTTTCATTTCCACACGGCCGGCAATGAAAGGCCCAAGCCTCAGGTCACAGAGGACCCAGGAAGGTCAGCTCTAGGAGGTTAGCACCCACCTTCCCAAGCCAGCACTCTGTGCTGCAAAGGCCTAGAGGGGGGCTCAATAACTAGATGGTCTTCAACTCAGGGGGCCCACAGACCCCAGCAACTGACTGTCCATGGATCTTCCTGGACAGAGACTTGATGATTTCCAGCAGGGGCTCAGTTACGTCTCAGATGTAGGCTCAGACAACTGGCCGGAGCCAAGCACAGAGGCCCGTCGGGCCCACCCAGGACTAAGGGAGGGAAGCAGCACAGGCAGGGACGGTGTGGCTCACAGGGCATCACCGTCTCCAAGAGCACTACTGAGCTTCTCATCTCCACCAGCGACCACAGTTGTATAACACAATGTATGTCTAACACAGCGACAGGCAACAGGATTCCCATTTTTCTAGGTGGGAAAACTGAGGCTCAGGGAAGGTCCATAACCCAAGCAGGGCCCCACCGCAGACAGGGATGAGGTGGTGACATACGTTGGGCAATGGCAGTACCTGGGGCCAGGTATCAGCATAGGAAGTCCATTTTAGGTCACCCCTGGGACCTACCAGGCCATTGGCCCAGTTACCATGATTTTGGAGCCCAGCTGATTCTGCCTCAAGGACAGAGACCTTCATCACAACTTCAGAACGCTCAGAAGAGGACTCGGAGAGGGAAGGGGCAGAGGGGTGATGAGAAAGGCCAAGTTTGCCTGCCTCCACGCTCAAGGCCAAGCTAGGCTTTAGAGCACAGGGGTAGCCTCAGAACTGACATCCTACTCAGTGACTTCCCTACCAGCCCCATGTCTATCCACACAGCCCCCAGACACCTGCTCAGACAGACACCTACATGTGCACATACCCAGGCCAACACCCCCCCCACACACACACACACCCCAATCTACACTCCGAGCCTGATGCTTGAAAACCTGACCAGTTTCTGGGAACAAAACCAGGTATATCTTCACTTGGGGTCCCCCACTCCTTTTCTCTCCCTTTTTCTCCTCTTGGGAAAACAGGATTGTGCAGATATTACATTGTACTTCCTCTAGGTTCCTGCTGCCAAGCCCGGCTTCCAGGACATGGCTCATGTGGAAGGAAGGACCCACCCAGGACACAAGAGCCCAACCAGAGGTGGGTGGGAGCCTGGGGACCATGCCCTGAGGGGCTGTGCATCCTGGCCTGCTCCCCTACAAAACATTAAATACAAGTTTCAAAAGGTAAGTGGAGAGTGGGAGGGGAGGAAAGGGGAGGCCAGACAAACCCATGAAGCCAGGAAGAGCCACAGGGGTAGCAGGGGCATGGTGTGTGTGTTAGAGAATGGGAGGGGGAAGCAGAGGCAGCCAAGAAAAGCCTGTCACTGGACAGGGCCAATACTTGGGTCCCTCAGAGCACAGCCTAGTGCAGCTCGTGGCAAAGGCACCCAACCTTCCTTCTCCAGGGCCAGCAGATGTCCAAAGCAGCCCATGACAGCAAGCTCTGAACTCCAACCACAAACTCAATCTATCATGGTTTGCTGGTGATTCTTTATGAAACCAGTTGTGCTGGATCAATCCTTCCTGCCTGTCAAAATGATGAATAAATCTTCCACTGGCCTGAGCAATGGTTGCAGCTCTTGTAAAGACTGAGCCGAGCAGTGGGATCGGTTCCACATAGAGGCCCAAGGCCAGTGCTGCAACTTGAAGGACTGAGGCTTGGGGAGCTGCAAGGCGGGAGTGGGTGGGAGGTCCGCTGTGGTGAAGGTTCTAAGCGTAAAAGACGTAGTTGGCCTTTGCCTCTTGGACCTTCTGAAAACGAGACCAGCTGTTATGGTCTAAAGGCAGGAGAGGCATGACCACTGCCTCCCCAGACATTCACAAGATGGTCTTTCTTAGATTTCTTTTCTCACATCCCTCCCAGCACCAGAAAGCTACCAGGCTGCACACAGAAATGTGTGCTTTCAGTCTGTGTTGCTGGTTGCACAAAACCAAATTCAAAGCTCAGCCTGACCTTTCCTGTTGTCCATTTATCAATCTTGTTGCATCCAGCCCTCCCTATCTCTACCACCCTCCCCCTCTGACATGTCCCAGGCAGCCTGCAATTAGTGGGAGATTCTGCAGCAGAGGGACCGCAGACAGACATGCCAAGATGGGCAGAGGAAGATCAGGAAGGTGGAGAGGCAGGGGGTGCCTGGGAAGGCCCAGTGCCTAGAAGGCACTCAATCAATGCCTATTGTGGATGGAGGCTAGGTGTGCCTGACATTGGCCCCTTGCAGACCCCTGACCCCAAGCTGGTGATGAGAACCCTGAACAGAGGTTTTCAGACAACACAGTCAGAGGGGAGCTGAATAAGGGAAGGGAGGCCCCTCAACAATCTTAAATAGCTAATCCTGGCACAGCTTACCTGCCACCGCCACCAGGGAATTTGGAAGGAGGAGGAGAAACGCCAGAGAAACGGTTCCTGCCTGCTCCTCTCTAGCTCAGGTTGGGGTCCTCGGGTCCCAGTACTGACCAGAGGTGAGGCCACACTTTAGGAACCTGGCATTGGGAGCCAGCCACAGTCGCTGATGGGAGGGTCCCACATTTTCTCACACAATATGAAGACTAGGGCTGTGTTTTTAGCCTGTCCTCTGGCCTCTCATACCCTCTGAGAATGGGAACCCTGGACATTAGGCTCAGGAAGAAAAGTCCCTTAAAAAAAAAAGAGAGAAGAGAGAGAAAAGAAGAGAGTGAAGAGAAGAGAAAAGAGAAGAGAAGAGAAGAAGAGAGAGCCTTCTGTTCATCATCACCTATTTTAAGCCATCGAGTGTTGCCTGACTGGTCATTCCCAGCACGAGAAATCTCTCTCATTGGATGGAAAATGGTTTTGCTCTCATTACAAATCTAGCTTTCCTGGAGTTTGCAAAAAGGGCTCTGGGTTGACAAAATGCTCATTTATATTGGCAGACAAGCAGGGCAGGCAGGAAAGGGAGCTAAATAGGGGGCAGGGCCCAGAGAGACAGACTGAATTAAAGCCAGCTCAAAAGGATGACGACTTTTCAGATACTCAACTTCATTCTCTGTATCAGGAAAGCCCAGGGAGGGGCTGGGGGCCCCCAAGACCTTGACTGGGGTAGGGGCATTGCTGATCACAACTTCAAAGGCAATCACCAATCTCTCTTTCTGCAGAGACCTCCATGGGTCCCGAGTGGTATCCACTGTGCAATAGCATCTGACTCAGGGGACGGGGAGTGGGGACCCACGACTGATCCATGAGAGACCTGGTGGCTGCTGGAGCTTAGACCACTAGATTGAGGATGGAACACTGGAGGAGTCTGGGGACACAGGACAGCTGCTCTTCAGTCAGGGTACTAGGCATCGTCTCTGCCCACTGTCAGCAAGGTCACCCTGCCCTGCTAGTCTGGACACCAGCTTCCCAGGGTGTGCACTCCTGGCATGAGGGGGTGGGGACCAGGGTTAAGGTGAGCGCAGAGGGTTTTTATCCTGGGCCTGAGGTCACTGGGCCCCAGTGACCTCAGTCCTCCAGGGGGCCAGCTCTCCCTGCCCAGCTGCAGCGTCCCAGAGGCTGCTATGAACAGCTGGGATCAGCTCCCAAGGAGTGGTGGCCCTGCTCTGCAGGCTGAATGACCTGGAGCTGCCTCTAGGGTGGCCTCCCTGACTCTGCAACCCACACGCAGGAGGTGGGATGTGTGGTTTAAGGTGGCAGACGGAGCCTTATCCTGACTGAGCAGCACTAGGCCAGGCTCACAGCACCTTGACAGCCTGCTTCTAAGGCGGCCCAGGGTCCAGAGAGGAACACAAAAAGGAAAGTTCCCTGCACAGTGCAGAGGTTCTGGGGGTGTCGCAGACCCTAGAGGCGCCCCACCTCTCTCGGAGGTCCCAGAGTGAGGAAGGAAAGTAAGTTAACTCCGGGGCTGAGAGGCAGGGCCGAGAGGCAGGAGGGCTGCGACCACTCAAGGGAACCCACAGGATCACCACCGGGCCGGGCCCCCTTACCTGAAGTCGCTGTAAGGGTGGATAATCCAAAACCCCGCCGACTTAACCCTCTCCTGCTCGCGCTCCACGGCTTTCTGGCTGCCGAACATCCTCAGGGAGAATTTGTTGACCCCCGGCTGGAGCATGGCCCCGAACTGACGCTGCATGAAACCGGCCTGGCCCAGGCGCACCTCGGCCTCGGGGAGGATCTGGTCGCCGGCGGCCGCACCCCCCTCCACTTTGATAGCGGTGTCCGCCGAGGGCTGCTCGCAGGAGGCGGAGGCCGGCGGAGGCGACTGCTGGGGAGGCGGCGGAGAGGCTGCGGGCTGCGCCGAGGCGCAGGGGCGCTCGGGCTCGCCCGCCAGGCCCGGGGGCGTCCTGTCCTCGCCGGGGGACGCGTCGCCCTCGGCGATGAGCCGCCGCTCCTCCGCGGAGTCATGCAGGTGCCCGTGACTACTGCCGCCCCCCACTCCGCCGCCGCTCCGGCTGCCCAGCGAGGCCAGGCTCCCGCGGAAGCGCCTGCAGTCGCCGTTCGTGCTGGACTTGCCCGCGCCGCGGGCGGACCCCTCACCATCCGCCGCCCCGAGGGCCGCGCACCGGGAGTCCGTGCCGCTCGCGGCCGCCGAGGGCGAAGGCGAGGGCAGCGGCCGCAGCCGGATGCTCCTGCGGCTAGGGTCCTGGCGGCCCCCGGCCCCCTCCTCCTCGGCGTCCTCTTCCTCGTCCATGATCCACGCCTTGGCTCCCACCTGCTGCGGAAGGCTGTAGAGCCGCTTGCGCATGGACGGCGGCAGCTTGTCCATGGCGCCAGGGGCGGGGGCCGGGGCGCGGCGCCGCGGACCGGCCCCAGGTCCGCCAGCTAGTCAGTGCGCCCGCGGGGACGCGTCCTTCGCCGCCGGCGCCGGGTCGCCTCAGGCGCCCATGCTCCGGCAGGCGGCGTGCCGGGGGCAAAGCTCCCAGTCCGGCTCCCGGTGCCCGGGCTGGCCGCGCGGCGCCGCCTCTCGGGCCAGGCTGCGCGCGGGGACTCCGCGCTGCCTCCCGCCCGCCCGCCCGCGTTCAGGGGCGCGGCGCGCGGCCGGGCTCCAGGCGCCCCGCCCCCACGGGGAACAATGGGCGCGGGGAGAAGTGGCTCTCCAGCCGCTGCGCCCAGAGAACCGCTCCAAGCGCAGAGCGCACGGCGGGCGCGCCTCCCGGGCGTGCGTCCCGCGGGCAGGCGGGCTGTCCGTCTGTCCCGCCGCCCAGGCTCTCTGGCCAGTCACTCTCGCGCTCGCCTCGCCTCTTCTGCCCGAGCTCGGGGGGCCCGTCCGGGGGTTCCCGCCGCAGCCGAGCGGAGCCCAGCGGCCCGCCGGGCTTACATCAGCGGCCGCCTCCCCCAGAGCGCCCTCCGGCCGCGCTCAGCTCCCGCGCCCCGGAATATTCATGAAGCCGCCGCAGCTCACGGGTTGCCATAGGAGCGGCTCCCGCAGCCGGGCCTGCCTACCTGGGCTTCTTAAAGGGGCAGCGACGACGGCCGGGAGGGTGGCCGGGGGGCGCGCCCGGCGCGGGGCACCTGGCGCACCCTCGCCGGACCTGGGGGACCGGGTTGAGAGGGTTCCTCAATCCTAAACCCTCCAATATCTTTCCTTGGCCACGGGCTGGGAGCGTGCTTCGAGTCTAGGGTTCCCGCTTGAGTAGCCAATTCCTCACCCCAAGATCGGAGGCCGGGGTCCCCCGACCTCCCCAGCGAGCTCGGGGCTCGCCTTGTCCAGTCTAGGTCTTGGACCCTCCTCCAGGGAGGCGGGCGGGTGGTCTGGATGCGGAGCCCGGGGCCTTCCCGCAACGCGCCCGGAGAGGGGGTTTCCGGGAAGTGCGCTGTGTCGGGGCTGCTCCCGGGGTTTTCCTGTGAAGCGGGCGGGGGGCGGTCTCCGCGCAGGTCTTCCCTCTGCGGAGCCTCGCAAAGGCTGGGCAAGGAGGGCGTGGGGGCAACTCAGGGGAGACCCCGCCCATCGAGGTAAGACTTCGAGGAAATGTGCCTTCAGCGGCCACGGCAGCCGCGGGGTGCGATCCCGCAGGCACCTCTCCCGGGGTGGCTCCGACGCGGGGTTCCAAGACCAGCCCGCTGCAGCAGGGAGCCAGCGGGTCGGCTCCTCTGGCCACCGGGCACTGTGGGGCTAGCTGTGGACCTCCTTCTTCCCGGGTTCACATCCGGATGGTGACACCCCCATGTGGAACGCTAGGGAATTCCTGCTCCACCCAGGCGCCCTACCCCAGCGCGGCTGCCCAGCCCCCTCTCCCTTTGGGTCCGCTCTCCTGATCCAGCTGTGTGTCCTCTGTCTCCGTGTGCAGTCTTCAGGCTTATGGACGAATCCCACCAGCTCAGCCAGGGATGGAAAACAACTCTTCTCTCCGGCACCCTAAGACAGCCTGACACCGCCCATCCATACACGCCGAGCTGCCAGACCCCCTCTCCCTGCCCTGGGGGCCGCCAAAATGGCCCAGGGATTGCTCAGATCCTCTCAGGGCAACGTCCAGATTAGCTCCCAGAGGGGGCTGGGGCAAGAGGGAAGGGGCTGGACAGAAAAGGCTAGAGTTGGGTTAATGCTGACAGGAGGGAGGCAGCAAGGTCCCCTAGCTCTGCCTTCTTCTCTCTGAGGAATAACATGAGGTTTTTTCTTCAAAGGATTTTTTCTTCTCATTCTTACCCACTGGTGACCACCTCCCCGCACCCCATTTAGAGAAGGAAATTTGGAAGCAAGATGGAGGGGGTTGTGCATAGCCTGGCTGGGGCTTTTCTGCTTTATCTGCTGAACCACAGGACCTCCCCTGAAGGGAGGGAATATCTAGGATGATGACATCACCCCTAGCTGGCATTTCTACTTTTTTGAGCTGACAGTTTCTGCACAGATGCTGGGAGGCCTAATCCTTGAATGTCCTTGGGTCTCCTTGAGAAGGAGTGCTCTTAACCGGTTGTGAGCGCTGCCTGCCCTGGTGTGTCAGACACAGGGGGGAAACGTCCATTTAGGGCACTTCTGTGGGCTTCTGTGTCCAGTGGGGGGCTAAGCCCTACCCCAGCTTCAGGAAGTCAGTCCAAACAGGCTTCTCAGTTACCCATGGCAGGGGCACCCCCATCTCAGAGAGCCCCTTTTCTGGCCATCAAATCTTGGCATGTCCCCCCCTTTGACTCCCATGTCCCATGAGCTCCCATCCACCTGAGTACTGATTACACAGTGCAGCCTATGTCCTCTTCAGGACTGAGCTCCCTGAGAGTAGCACAGGTTGAACTCATTTCAGGGACCTCAGGATAGATAGAGAGCTGATCAATAAATGTCAACCCTATGCCTGAGGTAGGGACCCTGAAAGTTAGCTAATGCCATCGAAGGGGATCCTTGAAGTAAATGAAGGATATGGGGAAGCCAGGATGGCTCAGTGGGTTAAGCTCTCACTTTATAGCCCCAGGGACCAAGGACCGAATCCCGGCCCTGGCCCGTGCGGACCCATATGCTGAACTGGGGAGTGCCCCCCAGTTTGATTCCCACCTGGGTGAGACCCCAGCCCAGTTCCTGCCCCGTGCAGCCCCGCTCCCACCTGTGGAACAAAACTATGTGGAAAAACCAACGATGTGCAACTAGGGAGACTGCTCTGGGCCCTCCCCCTTCTCTCTGTCACTGTCTCTGTATCTCTCTCTCTCTGTCAAAAACAATAAAAATAAATCTTTAAAAAATAAAAAGAGAATTAAAAAAATAAAAATGAAGGCTCTGACCAAGGTTCTGCTTCCTGGGATTCTGCTGCCACAGGCTGACCAGAGATCAGGGCCCTTTAACCCCCACCTCCCTTGCCCTCAGTTTAGTTAGCAGCACCCATTCAGGGCCCTCTAGGATCACCCTTGGGTGCAGAAATGACCACTACATAAAGTAGGCATGATGTAAGCACCAATGAGGCCTGGTGTCTCCATATCTCCTCTGTGTGAAAACCTATTGGAGGACAGCTGGGGCATGCCAGCAGTCTGGGGTGGGGGAAGGGGGGACAGATAAGGGGAGACCCAGATCTTGTCCTGATGGGCTTCAGGTTGTGGGGAATCTAGACTTACCTAGATTCAGAAAAGAGAGGAAAACTCAAGACAGAAAAGAAGTGTGCACTAAATCACGCCTCAGCCTGAGATTTAAGAAGGGGGACCTCGCAGACCTTGGGGTAGTTAGGGCTGCTTTCCTGGAGAAAGAGGTCATAGTGGGTGAGAGACATGTATCCTGCACTCCAGTTGTTATAGCCCAGGAAGATTTGTGGGTCAAATATGGTCACATTTTTACAGTTTCTCATGGCTCCACCCAACATTCGTACTTCCATTTGCATACTAGGGAACCACCGCACAGACAAGGAAAAAGTGGTAGAGCTGGAACTCCCACCCAGGGCTTCCTGCCCATGTCAGGTTCTTCTCTGCTGCCCAGCTGACATCCCAGTGGGCTGGGGGCAAGCACAGGCGAGTGAGAGAGAGGTGGTTCTGAATCCGGCATGGCTGAAGCAGAG
The DNA here is from genome assembly GCA_004027555.1 of Craseonycteris thonglongyai. Taxonomy (NCBI): domain Eukaryota; kingdom Metazoa; phylum Chordata; class Mammalia; order Chiroptera; family Craseonycteridae; genus Craseonycteris; species Craseonycteris thonglongyai. Next base: position 55,838 of record PVKE010005211.1, read on the forward strand.
AATGGGGTCCCCCCACCCCCCACCCCACTCTCCCATCTATTGCCCCACCCAGGTCTGGTGCCCTGTCCTGGGTTCTGCTGGTGACACAATGAACGGGATCTGGGGACTCAGATAGCAGGGAGGCCTGTTTCCCTCAGCTTTGGTGGGGAACCTCCAGGAGACAGATGAGCTTCCTGCAGGGGGCCAGTGTGTTCCTGGGATGCAAACCCAGAAATGGGCTGGGGAGGACGGGCTTCCCTCCCTGGAAGAGATACTGAATGTCAGTGAGATTCAGACCACCTGCTGGGAGTGGGTGGGTGTGTGGCTAATTATTATTGTATCAAGCTCAGGCCTTATTTGGTGGGGGCCTGCATGGGCAGAGGGGAGGGCTGGAAAATTCTGGAAGTTTACTTGCTTGCAGGCGGGGGATATTGTTCTTGCTTGAAGGGGCAGTTCTGGGGTTGGGCAGTGGCTTCCACACCATAGAATGGCAAGGTTTTGTTTGTCCCAATTCTGCTTGAAATTTAGTGAAATAAAGGCAGGGGGGAAGAAAGGGAACAAGGAGGGTGGGGAGAGAAAAAGGAGGAAAACAACATACGATATTTTAGGGTAAGGTTGCCAACTGTCCTTTCTTAGAAGGCTGTCTTCATTCTAACATTATATCCTTGCTGCATTTTCTGTGTTAAAATGCCCTTTTATGAAATCATAGTGCTAGGAGATGGTATTTTTTAAGTCCTTGGCTAAGTAAAATGTTGGCATAGGGCTTTGTGTTTGTTCCCAAAAAATCATTTTGAAATATTATTGGCCCGTGAATTCCAGAAGTCTGGGAACCCCTGCTATAAATAGTAAAGCATGTGACAGGCAAACAAGAGCTGTAGAATTAAACATTTCTCTGTTATTTACTGCCTGTGTGTGCCTCAGTGTTTCTCGGGTGTAAAATGGGTTCAGTGATAAGTACCTCATAAGTTACTGTGAAGACTACATGAGGACATGAATGCACCGAGCTTGGCATCTCATTTGTAGTAAGTTCTCAATACATATGGAATGATGGAAGATTGAATGAAAACTGCATTAGCCAACAGAGAAGGAGACACTTGGAATCTGACGTAGGTCATATATTGGTCTTAAAAATTGCGGTTGGGGCCAAAGGGATGTCTTGCTCTACGGATTGCTTTCTGTGAATTCCCACCCCTGATAAGCCCAGGCTGAGTCTCCAGAAGGCAGACTTTCTTCTCTCTGGGATGGGCAGTTGCCTGAGAGGGATCAGAGGGAACTGACTCAGAGGTCACAGCCCTGGCCTCGTGTTCAGACGCCCCCCCCATACACAGCTATACCTTCATCTTTCTGCTTTGTGTGGCTGTGGTCCTCCCAGGGCACCCTCTGCTCTGCTCTGCTCTGCTCTGCTCTGCTCTGCTCTGCTCTGCTCTGCTCTGGGGCGGGTGTGCTCTGTGGAGTCCTGACCTGGGGACTAGGCCCCTGAGAAGGAGCATCGGCCCCTGCTACAGTCCCTCAGGTTTCTTGTCCCAAGGCTCCCTGGTGGAGAAATTGGAAGGGGAAGGCAAGGACACAGGGAGAAAGTTCTATTGCACATAGGTGTGTGGAGAGAACCAATCAACCACCCAGCCTTGACCAAGCCCTTGGGTACCCTTCCCTGAGCACAGACACACCTGGATGAAGGCTGAGAAGGCAGTGATGCCCTAGTAGGGGAGGTTTCCAGTCAGACTGATGCAGCAAAAGATCATCCCAGAGTCTTCTTTTTTTTAAGATTTTTTTTTTTTATTGTTTTTGACAGAGAGACAGAGGGAAAGGGAGGGCCCAGAGCAGTCTCTATAGTTGTAGTCATCAGTTTTCAACATAGTTTCATTCCACACAGGTGCACAGGGCAGTAACCTGGCAGGGGGCCTCCCACATTGGAAGCTTACTCCAGCGAGAAACAAACTGGTAGTCATACCCCAGTTCAGCATATGGGTCTGCACGGGCTGGGGCCGGGATTCGATCCTCGGTCCCCAGCACTGCAAAGCGAGTGCATAACCTGCTGAGCTATCCCGACATCCCCAATTACAGAGTCTTATAAGCAAGGGTCAGAGCAAGTGGTTCTGAAGCTCAGAGCAATGGTGTTCCTGAGTATGGTCAAGGTGGGCTTCCTGGAGGAAGAGGAAAGCGAACTGGGTTTTCTAAGCTTCAGAGTGTGTGTGTGTGTGTGTGTGTGTGTGTGTGTGTGTGTGTGTATGTCTTGGGGGAAACAGTGAATAGAGCAGGCTGGCAGGGGTGAGACCTGTTGCCTTTGCTCGGTGGAGTAAATGAAGCATTCCGAGAAGATAGGGCTAGACGAGGCCACCTTAGGGGTCCAGTGAGCTATTGCCCGAAGCTGGCCCTAGGAGCAAGCCTGCAGTCCCATGGAAGGAGGGTATTGGGTCCTTCTCATCCCCCTTCTCCCAACACCCTCACCCCCCAGACTCTGGCTGCAAAACCCACTGGGGGCCCACATGCCCACCCTCCTCCAGTGACAGGGCACCAGTATAAGAAAGTTCCGTTTCTGGTTGGCCTTGCCACCTGCTTTTTTCTCAGTTCTGCCTGGTTTATTTAGGATCTGGGAGTGTGAACCACTGTACTGTCCCTTCTCCACCCCCTGCCTCTGTGCAGAACCCCACCTGTGAGGGCCTCGAGTCCCGCTGAGCCCAAAGCCCTTTCATCTGCAGGCCAGCCCTGGCGCCATTGCCCTTGATCTCTGCACTGTCCTTATCCTGCACTCCTGGCTGTTCCCTCGGGACTCTGCCAGGGTGATGGCTGAGACAGCATGCCCCTCGCCTCCCTGGGAGGCAGAAGAAAGATGTGCTGACAGCTCAGCCCGGCCTGGACTGTGTCTCCGTGTCCCGCTGGGGCTCCAGGACGTCTGCACCACCTGGACTTGGAGCCAGGCTGCAGAGCAAAGCACTTGGGGTGGGGGGAGGCCCTGTGGTGCCAAGATGTAAGTGCCAGAGACGCCTCTGGCCTGAGTGTGGAATTAAGCTCATATCAGGGCTGAAATGAGTTTAGACAGGGGCCCCAGGTGGCTTCCACAGTCTGGGCTGGAGGCGTTAGGGAGGGAGATGGAGAGACAGGGTGCCTGGAAGAGGCTTGGCAGATGAGGCAAGGTGTGGGGAGGGGTGGGGAGGAGAGCTGGGGAGAGGGGGCCTTCTCCAGAAACCCTGAGGTGGCCCAAGGAGTCGACTGGCTCACAGCCTCCCCACCCCCCAACTCTGGGCTCTCTGCCAAGCCTGGCTCACGCTGTCCTCCTTGCCATGCCCTCATCCTGTCCCCGACTCCACTGCATTCTCTTCTTCCCCTCATCATTCCTTTTATCTATTCAACCACTCACCCCTGTATTTATCTAGCTAACTTGTGGAGTGCCTATTCTATGATGCTGTAAGATCCAGCCCCTAATCTCCGGGCACCTCCCGCTGTGGCAAGAATAAGACCAGTACAGAAACTCACATAAGGAAGCCAGGGACAAGGGGCATGTGATGTGGACAAGTGGCTGGAGAGCCGAGGGGGGAGGAGGAAGAACACAGAAGAGGGGAGCGGGGGAGACAGTCAAGTTTGAACTGGTGTTTGAAGAAGGCATGTGTGATTTGGAAAAGTCGAGGCAGAGAGGTGGGGCGTGCGAGGTAAAGGGCATGGCATGAGCAAAAGAGAGGCAGAGGGGAGCCCTGCAATAAAACGGGGGAGCCGTCTGGGGGACCACAGCCCTGGTGGGTGGGTTCTGGAGGCAATGCAGAGTGACCAGAACTGACTTAAGACAAGCCAGGACTTTGAGGACAGCCATCAGATTGTGCCCTGGGAGTTCAGCCCCGTGCTCAGCTCTGCAGTGAGTGAGCAAGAAAAGATAAGATAGTAGTCCCTGCTCTCAGAAGCTCACAGTGGGGTCAATGAGATTGAAGTAACATCAGGAAACCATTCCTTCCTCCTGTCAGAGGCAGGGATCCTGGCCCCTGACCCCTGGCCCCTGTGGGCACTTGGAGTGAGCCACAGCCAGGGGTATTGGCTGGTTTCTTTTGTATGATCCCCATGGCCCAACCTCCCTCCCACGAGCCCTGCACAGCAGGGTAACCGGCTAGTACACGAGCCTTCCGCTGGATGCCTTCCAGAGAGGCAGTTCCGCTGGGTAATGAGAGCTGTGCCCCTCAGCCCACCCTGCAGTCCAGAGCAGAGGCAGAGGCGGGGAGAGGGCGACAGAGCTGTGACAGGGTGTGCAAAGGGGGCTGTGACAGGGGCTGTGACAGAGTGTGCAAAGGGGGCTGTGACAGGGGCTGTGACAGAGTGTGCAAAGTGAGCTCTGACAGGGTGTGCAAAGGGGGCTGTGACAGGGGCTGTGACAATGTGCAAAGGGGGTTGCGACAGCGGCTGTGACAATGTGCAAAGGGGGCTGTGACAGGGCTGTG
>PVKE010005212.1:0-60193 GCA_004027555.1 Craseonycteris thonglongyai
CACGTTAGCTTTTAAAAAGCTACTACATTGGAGAGCTGTTGATTTGCCCAAGTGCTGAATGTGTCAACCACTGTCTTTCTTATTCAGCAGCAGAAAAAATTCATAAAAGGAAAGGGGTTCTGCCGGGGGAGGCATGTCACCACCAGTACGAAGATGGGGCCCCCACAACTTCAGACTAAGCCCCCCACGTTTGGCCAACCTCCCATCTCTCTTGCTATGTGACAGCCGCCCTGGGACTTCCTCCCCCACAGCAAAGGTTTTCTAATCATCACCTGGGCTCGCCCCGATCTTGAGTTTGTCTAGCTGCCGTCCCTGGAAAGCAAAGGAAGGTCTTGACATCCATCTTCCTGTAGTTCCTCAAAAGTCAGCGTTGCCAGCTTGTCTCCGGGGACATTCTTGAGTCTGAAGGCATCCCTTTCTAACTTACCCAGACATACTGTGTCAGAGACTGTCCTCTGGCTTGCCTCTGGGCAAGGAAGCAGGCTCTGCTGTGGTGATTGTTGGCTTAAAAAAAAATTTTTTTTTTTTTTAATTAAAAAAATTTTTTCAGCTTTATTGAGGTACAATTGACAACTAAGACAATGAGACAATTCAAGCGCACACCGTGATGATTTGGTTTTGCATCTGCTTTTTATTCTCTGTTTGCTTTTATGCCTCATTCCAGACAAGCTCTCTTTGGGGACCATGTAAAGAAACCCCAGAGCCTGGAGGACTCAGACTTGAGCCGCCTCTACACGGCCACGTCCCTGATGCAGATCGACGACAATGTGATGAGGTGTGTCCACACTCGGGGCACAGGGAGGGACCCAGGCGGGAGTCTGCAGGCCAGCGCTGCCCAGCAGGAGGGTTTTCCTCTGCCCACTTCAGTGTTAAGGGCTTTTTTTTTTTCCTTTGTCCAGTGTTTAAAAACAGACAATTTTACGGGAAAACGCGTTTCTGGTTTCTCTTGGAAGATAGGAAGAGGATCTGCCCACTTATTCTGCATCCCTTCCCAGCCATAGCTGAGCTTCAGCTGGGGGCTGGGGTGTGCACGCCTTAGTTGTTCACAGTCCTCACCCGACCTGTGTGCTCGAGGTCGGGCAGGGATCAGGTGCCACATAACCTGCATTGGCAGTGGAGTAAAGGAAAAGGAAATATTTCTTATACCTCTCCATATCTCTGTCAAAAGTAAAAAAAAAACAAAAAGACCATGAAGGTTATGTGTTGCAAGAAAAATGTGCAGAGCCTTTTTCTTTGTGGGCAGGAAATCAGATGCTCCTCTGATACATAGACCCCCCACCTGCTGTATTCCTTTACCTTTTTCCTGCTGGGTCCCTCCTGGCCCCGGAGGTCCTGTCCTCTTTCCTGGTACCTATCGTTTCTGATTGAGGTTAGCTTTATAGCTGGAAAAGGTAAAGTTGATCCCCGAACTCAGTTTTCTTTTTTAAAAAGTCACTCCTTTTATTTAATGATCATTTGATACCTTTAGGCATATTCTAAAGCAAGCCAGCTTTCATCCAGTAGGTAGGCAGGAACTGACCTGAGGGTATGGGGTCTCTACTTATCTTCCTTGTGGGATCGTAGTAGCCTTCTTACACCAACTAACCTTGAAAGATATCTGTTGACCATCACTCAAAAGAAATAGAAACTAGGAAATTGCTGGTATGCTCAGAAGTTAGGAATGAATTTTACCCACTTTCATTTAAGATGGGGGTGTGCAACTTTATTGCTGTGTGTAATGAGGAAAAACAGAAGCCCAAGTTTGTTTTAATATCCCATTCATCTTCTGAATTTTTTGAAGCCCTAAAGAAAATGTTCTTCAACTCTCCCTAAAAGCTCTTCCATTTTAACAGTCCTGGGGTAGTGGCAGTTTGGGCAGCCTCTTCATAAACCTGTCACCGGTGACTCTGGAGGACTGGAATATCTTGACGACCCCATTCAGAATAGAAAAACCAAAGGCTGTGTAATCTGTGTCAGGAAGAAATGAGCTTTTCAGAGAGCCCCTGGCTTGGGTTTGACACAGGCTACTTAGAGCGTAGAGCAGAGCCACACCAAAGGTTCTGTTTAATGTCCATTTATCTCTGATGCTTGATTCATCAGGTGAACAGAATTGGTGGCTTTGACCTTCATTTCTGTTAGTTGATACATATTTCATTCCAGTTCAAAGTGGTCCAGGTTACTCTGCCAGGAAGAATTCTGTTGTAAAGAGAGTTCTCGTACATGCCTTTGAATTTCAATTTCTTAATATCTACAGTGACATCTGGTTTCCTACCACCTTGAAAGATGTAACATCTGCCAGTAAATACTATAGATAACACTAACTTAATAATTACTCTGGGCCAGTCACTGTGCTTTAATGTCATAAACCTCACAGCGCCATTGAGGAAGGGTCTGTCCTTAGCTCCATTTTAAAGAAGAGAAGCTCAGAGAGGTTAAACACTTTGCCAAAGGTCACACAGCCATTAAGTGGCAGAGCCAGGATTTGAACCCAGGTGCCAAAGCTCTTAACCCAACTCTTCTGCCTATATATATTCCACTGTTGTGATGAGTTAGTGCATGAACTGGAGCAGGAATAAAATTAACTCAGCAGTTCAATCTTATGACAAATATTGTCTTGTTCTTTTCTTTGTATGTGTTCCAGGAAGTTTCATGGCTATAACTCCCTGAAGGAATATTATGAGGAAGAAAGCTGCATGAGGTACCTGCACAGGGTGAGTGCCGTTCCCGACTCAGAGGGAGCAGTGTCTCAGAATTGGTATCACTCCATCCACCCTCACGCCCTGTGGGTCACGAGCAACCCTCCTAAGCTTCCCCTGTGGAAGCCCAGCCAGAATCTGGCTCACATGCTCTAGTTGGTGACTCGGGTTTATTATGGAACCAAATTCGATCTCTCTGCCACCTCTGTATATTAATGCCAGCTGCCCCTTAGACTGAACTCAAAAGTCCTGCATAGTGACTTAGCAAGCACAGAGTAAAATGGAGGCATTTCTGTATCCAAATTTTGAGCAGCATGTCTGTTGACAAGGAGGCTGGTTGATACTAAGGTAGTTTCTACTGTAAACTTTATGTACATTACATTAAGTTTGTGGCTAATCATGTGCCCCATATGTCTTTAACCTAAACCACCACCAAAACCAGTGTCTCTCTTTCTGTCTTTGCACAATTGCTCTTTTTACTCAAGTCCCACCTCCCATTGACCCCTGTCAGTACCTACCTGTTGGTTTGGCCCCCACTCCCCAGGCTGAAGCGGAGAATTGTGGATTGCAGTTCTGCCATCTGTTAATATTGGCCACCCCTCCTTGTTTGGCATCATTATTCAGGCTTTTGGTATCTTCCTGTGAGGCATTACAGACCTGCTGAGCTGTCTAGAGCCAATGCTAGAGACCCGCAGGTTAGCACAACCTGCCATGGCTGTCCAATAACATCTGAGTGCCCCCATCAGCATGATCTCCACCAAAGTGAAAAAGGATGTTGAATGCTACCCTGCCAAAAGCTTCCCTCATATCCACCAGCGTGCTCCTGTTTTTTTACCATCAGAATCTTCTAGGAACGATCCGTTGTCTGGTGTGGAGCACACCCCATTCCCCCTCCCCCCGCCACCCCTACAGTATAAACGGAATGAGTAGGCACATCCCTCTTTGTAAAGCCATTTTCCTAAAAGGCATAACTCATCTGAAACACTGCAAAGGTCGTCAGAACTATTTCACCAGCATGGGCCATCAAATACCCTTGCTCCATCAGAGCATACGGGTCACCAAGAACATCGGAGTTCTGCATCTGGTCATAGCAGCAGCCAGAAATCATGTCACTGCCAGCGAGTCCAAGGCCTTCTCCATCCACCTGTCCAGCTAGCTGAGCAGTGACCCCCTTCCCTTTGCTTTAAAGACATGTCCGGTAGTGAACTTGAGCCGTGAAACAATGGGGTCCAAAGGGAATCGATCATCTGATTTTTTTTATTTTCTTGTTTCAGATTTATGTGCCTCTCATGCTGGTTAATGCAGCTGATGACCCCTTGGTGCATGACAGTCTCCTCACCATTCCAAAATCTCTTTCAGGTAAATATTTTTTTCTGTCCTCCCCCCCCATCCCACCCCCATTCCTCCCACCAGCCACTAAGCAAACTGCCACAGTAAATTCTGTCACCTTCACCACGCTGTCACCTCCTGGCAGTGTTCTTATGCAGTCTATAGCCTGAGAGTGCTCAGGGTGCGTGGGGGCCCGGGCAGAGCCTTCTCTGTCCTGTACGAGAGACAGGCCTGTCATTTATATCCACAGCCGAGAGTGGTTTGCAGAGTCCCCTGGTTCTCTGTGAAATTATTGTCTCAGGGTTAAGGTTGCATTAAGTCTGACAGTTTGACTTAAAGAGATATTTATGCTTAAAGCTTGACCAGAAAAAAGAAAAGAAAAAGCCAGTCTTTCTACCTCTCGTGACAGTCAGACTCTCCATCTGCTTTGAGGATAAAAATATAAGCAACTGAAAAAGCAGAGACTGTCACCCGTGGGAATGGTATGGTGCTTCTAGCCAGCGCAGTCTCATGCTGCACCACGTAGGCACTAAAGAGACTACAAAGAAGGCAGCAGGAGGAAACCCTGGGGGAGTCCCAAGTGGTCCTGCATGGAAATTCAGATCCCAAGGACCTCATCTCCTCTCGCTGCGTCCTCTGTGATTACATTTCCTCTGCAAATATATCTTAACCAGAGGGAAGAGGGGGTACCTCTGGTTCTCTTATGACCCCAAGCTAGAAGAGTAGATAGCAGACAGAAGACCCAGTGCAACCACCAGGGAGCCCCGGGGCACCGTTCAGAGTGCATGTTGTGGGTGTGTGGCATGATACAAGCTATCTCCCGTCAGCCCCCTGCACAGAAGTAGCCCGCTCAGCCATGTGGGCCACTGACAGGGAAGACAGCAGCTTGCTTCCTGCCTTCTATCTAAAGGGGTAGCCATAGCTCCCTGGCTGTCACACAGAAATGTACGCACTAGCGACTGGAAGGAGAAGAATAAAGGGAGTCACACAAGAAAGGAGCCCCAGAGAGTCCCAAGTGTGCACTGCCAGGAAGTGCCTCAGAGGCCCGGAGCAGCCCCCAAGGGGCCCCTGTCAGCTATCACCCGGGGAAGACAGCTGCCTTCCCACGGTACCAGCTGCCCACCTTTTGCACCCACCTGCAGTCATGGCTTTTACCAGCCCCTGTGCCACTAACCAAACTCAAAAAGTCAAGCTCCAGGTTAGTCATGCTCAGGATGGCCATTTAGCGTGTGCCGTAGAGAGCTGAGCATCATTTAACACCACTGGCAGCTTTATGTTTCAGCCTTAAAACATGAAGGTCTGTAATAAAACACCATGGACTCCACTGAGTTCACCGTACTCTCCAGTAAATAAGAGTATAAACACTGTGCTGTGCGGGAATCCTTCCTCAGAGCCTGCCCTCCTGCCCCCATCCCTGCCCCCAGCAGTGTGGGCATCACCAAGGAGCTTGGCGGAAGTACAGAATCTCAGCTCCTTCCTGAGGCCTGTGAAAGCACACTCTGCATGCATTTTAAGGCGATTCCCTGATTCCACAGTGGTTTGGATACACAAAGTTGGGACGTGCTTGGGGAGCCTTAGCCAGTGAGTGGTTCCCCTCTCACATCTCCCACCCCCTGCAGAGATTCTGATACAATCTGGGTTTTTACAAGCCCCGCCTGTTCTAATATGCATCCACATTTGAGAAGCACTTAGGCTTCTAAGGATCTCTTAGGCTGGTGCCCCTTCTGCTTCAAAGCCAAGCTGCCGTTCCAGAGCCTGCTAGACTCCATTGTCTTGCCTGTCTCACCAACCTCCCTCCCACTCCGGTGAATGAGGAGAGTGAGTAGAGGTCGCATGCCCATGTAGGTGGCCTTCACTTGCAGGGACAGCCTGGGCCACCGTGGCCACCAGAGGACAGAGACTCACTAGACTGCCTTTCTCCTGCAGAAAAACGGGAGAACGTCATGTTTGTGCTGCCCCTGCACGGGGGCCACCTGGGCTTCTTTGAGGGATCTGTGCTGTTCCCTGAACCCCTGACATGGATGGATAAGCTGGTGGTGGAGTACGCCAATGCCATTTGCCATTGGGAACGAAGCAAGTCACCGTGCTCTGACACGGAGCAGCTGGAGGCTGACCTGGAGTGAGGCCTCCCGGACTCTGGATCCTGCGTCCCTCACCGCTGCTTCAGGTCCCCTCTTCCCTCAGTGACCTGGATCTGACCTCACACCATCAGCGGGGGCTACCACCAGGCACACCTGTCCTGGAATATGGGCAGCTATCTCCCGGAGCTCCAGGCTATTTTTGTGCTTACTTACTGGTTTTCTCCACTGCATTGGTAGCTATGGTGACAAGCGACAGGCTTCTCACCCTTCTGTCCAGTTTCAGCATCATCACAATTGCTTTTTAAGCCAATGACATCTAGTTTCCCTATTAAAAATGTGTCTGAACAGCAGTTTTGCTTTGCCAATCAAAAGGCTCTTCCCCAAGAACAGTGAGGGATGTCTGTTATTTCGTGGCAGTCATCTGTGTCCTTACACAGACCCAGGTGTGAGCTCACCAACCTAAGCCCATGCTGGAGATGCTGCTCAGCTCGGGAGCCTGGGGACCTGGGCCTCCCAGGCCACTGTGTGGCCTCTTACATGGCAAGGGAAATTCCCTTGAGTCACAGGCCAAGTTTCTCCTTCACTATCTCCTAAGACAGTATCCCTACGCTGTGCCTGTGATGAGAGTTACCTGGGGCGCTTGTTAAAAATTCAGCCTCCCAGGCCCCTCCCCTTGGAGAAGCTGATTCAGTGGATCTGGGAAGGGAGGGGCCTGGCAATGTTAATTTTTGACAAATGCCTCCGGTGATTCTCATCACTTGGCAGTTTTTGGAAACTGTTTTCTCTGCAAGGCCTTTACATTAGAAATATCTCGGTAGCTCATTTTGTTGACCTTCCTAGTCGGAGATGTCACGTAGCTCACAGGGGCCTCCCAAACAGCAAGGCCCGTTGTATGCAGCCTCCTCTGTGTGACCTCAGTGTGATGTCTTGGAAAAGGCCTGGGTTGGGATGGATGAGTTCGGGCTGTGCCTGACTCTGCTTCTCACTGGCTATATGACCCTGGAAAAGTCCCTCTGAACTTGAGTTTTTTCACCTAGGAAATGGGGGACTTGGACCAGGTAGATTGCCGAGATCACCACCCGCTCTAAAGTTCAATGACAAACTCAGTTTACTGAGGTTTGAGCGAACGTCATGTCACTCCCAGGGGGGCTATGGGAGCCGTTCTCCCAGTGTGTCAGTGTCATCGATTGCCTTTTTTTTTTTTTTTGTCCCTCATCTCATAAAGAGTTTTTTGTGTGTTTTATTAAGCACTCAGTTATAATTTTATTTTTTTTTAGCTCACGTCTCTCTAACTGGCTTTTGATACCAAACAATTCAAAAGTTGGATCTGAGTTTGGAGAAAAATATTTCCAACTGAAGAGGGTGTTCTTTTCGAAACCAGATTTTAGCTTAATAGCTTGTATCTGTACAATTGTTGGAGAGGTCTTTCCAAAGTGTGTCTTCTCAAATGAAAATGTCACTGTAGGTTTCAAGTACTTTTTCTCCAATCCTGTGGTTCTTGAATATCTAAAATCCCTGCACTTTGAAAAATCAGCAATTGCTATCTGGAACTAAGCAGGACTATGAGTGAAACTGCTAGATATGTTTAAACTTTTTACCCTGCTTCCCTTTGCTTCAAGACAAACAGGGATAGAAAAATTGGGTCTGTTTTGATACTTAGGGATAGAGGTTGTCACCTGCAGGCCTGGATACCAACTCCTGTGCCCACCAGGGAATGTAGTTTGGGCATTGGTTTAAGTGATTGTGACAGTAACGTCTGTGACCCAGAGAAATTATTTTCTGACAATCACCAGATCATCCTAATAACATCAAAAACAGCCATTATCCGACAAGATTGAGATTTCTGTGGTCTCGATTTTGCTTTGATTTACACATCTACCAAATTTGTCGTTGTGACTGTTCCCCCAAGTTGTTACTTCTCTAGTGCATTTCCTTCTTTTAGCACAGATTGGCACTTTATCATCTACCCCTTAATTTGGAAGCCAGTCCCTCTCCTTTGTTACTTTCCCCTCCACACAACAACCACAGCGGTAAGTCCTATTTGCTGCCACTCTCTTCATTTCTCAAGACATGTGTGTGTGTGTGTGTGAAATTAGGTAAACCAAGCAATAACTTAATGGAGTTGTATGACCATCCCAGGAAGCAAACGCCTCCTTTTTATTTGCCTCACGTCACATCTCTTGACCTATTCTGACAAAGTAGTGGCCAGGTACCAGCCCCATTCAGGAGGAGAAAAGACAATCCTGTTGTCACATACATGGGCAGGGCTGAGGGAGGGGACCCAGGAGTCCTTGGGGCTTGATCTGTACAGCAGGCATAGTGGCCCTGTGGAGGAGAAGCAGGGACTGGGGCATTGCCTTTATTGCCACACAAAGGGAATTCACTCCACAGCACTGTGGGGGCTGTGTCCCAGCTGAAGTGTGTTCAGTGTGTGACTCTGAATGGCACTTACATTTCCTTTTGGCTCCCATGAAATCCAGTGAAGCCCTTTGTTCAAGCTGCAGGCTCTCAGGCATAGAAATGAGAATGTGACCGTGGCTGTCTTACAGGAGAATTTTTGTTTGTCCCTGCCTGAATGAGTGCACAGAAGCACTGAATTTACAGAGGTGCCTAATAAACAAGGGAGCAGCCTTGTATATGTAGGTCAGCTTTTTCCCCCCTCCAGCTTCTCTTGGCTTTTCTTCCTAAAGTCATTCATAATGTGAGGGCTCTTATTGCAATAAAGGTCCTGTTTGGGCTAAAACTAGGCTGAATTTTCAAAGAGCATTTGAGTACTACATTTAAAAATCAGATTAGGATATACATTGCATAGACCTGTATCGCAGGAATAACATGTTAAAAAGCAAGGGAGGAAAGAAAGCACCCACATTTCTCCTGGTTGTGCCCCCTCCCTCCTGAATACCATGCGGACACTGACGATTAACTGGTTCTAGTCAAATTAGGATCATCTGAACAGTGGTGCCGAGTCTCCTTGATGTGTTTATAGTAGAAGAGAGTCTTAACAACCTTGAAGAAAACCTATCTTTCTGCTGTTAGTTTGCACAGTGATCCCAGGGCAGAATAGAAGCAGAAAGTTGTTTGTTGTCACTGTATTCTTGTCACCTCTCTGCAGCATTTTATACTTCTATGAAACCCAATGACAGACCGTTGAGAGTGCAAGTATACCTGAAAGGGGAATGCTTCTTTCTCGACACGGTGTTATGGAACTAGGCTCCAAGAGACCTAGGTTCTTGTCCTAACTGTCTCCAATTCACAGTGGATGGTGGGCAGTCGCTTCACTGCTCTGAGCCTGTTACCTCACCTTAGACCATCTCTGAGACCACCTCCTGTATTTACATGTCATTTGCCAGGACATTCCCACTTGCCTTCTACAGCCCTTGCAAGTGGAAACGAAAATGTCAAGGCTTCAGGCCCACCTTGAGGGGACTTGGAGGGAGGGAGCAGCGACTGCATTAAGCTTTTACCGGTGAAGTCCCTTGATCTTGCCCAAAGCTCTGTGTCTGTCTTTGGCTTCTCTTCTGAGACTCCATGGTCATCTCAATGTCCTTGCTGTTTTCAATGATGGTCTTGTGACTGGAACAGGTGCACCACTGAAAGGAGGTGAATACCCCTAGCTTTTTGTGTGACTCAGGCCGAGCACTGTGAGTTCCCAGAGCAGAAATCCCCCCAGCTTGGTCTTTCATTCTAAAACTGCCGTCTTCATTAAAGCCGAACTCTCTGGGTAGCTGAGTATCATCGCCTGGCATCTGAATGAGAGCTGTCTTTGTCACTGTGTGACTTGAGATCATTTTGCCAGCTCTGGGGAAACAATGCACGTGTTCTTGTTTGTGTTTGCCAGGCAAGCAGATGTCTGAGATGTGAAAGGCTTTTTTCTTTCCCTGTGGCATCGATTCTGACTTACAGCTAAAGTAAAGATCACTGGAACTTCGCGTTGAGTTAGAAGAACTCAGGTCTTTGTTGTTTAGGCAGGACAGGAGAGTTATTAAGCATTTATCTGCAGTATCCACTCATAGTATCATATGGAATCTCTTTCTTTGCCCAGAAAGCCTTAACTTGCCTCTAGAACATCCCCTGGTATTACCACAATATCGTGGCAGTGGAATTCAAATTCTTCTATTGAGGAAGTTTGAAGCGAAGCCACAGCAAAACCAGAGAATTTCTTCACGTGGCCTGTATGATCCTTGTTACATTAGGCACCCCCACCCCTCAGCCATATGAGGGACCCAGAACCCAACAACGTCTCATCTCTTGACGCCTTTCTTCCTTCTTGTCCTCACTCTGTTGTTCAAAGCCACTTTGAATTACTTGGATGTCTCAAAAGGCCATGAAAAGTGGCCTCCGCCTGCGGCATTTAGAGGCCAAGCGATTGAGGAAAAGGTTTTCCTCTACCTCTGTTGTCTAAGCAGAGGTTAGTGCCCCCTCAACCCACATTCATAGAGTAGGATTGCTTTTGCCAAATTGTATTTGAAGGTAAGGGGGAAGGCAGCTGGCCCCTGCATGTGGTCAGTGAGACTGGAATGCTACCCCAAACAGAAGCCGCTTCCTCTTGCCTCCGGGTGCCGCAGCCCCGGCTTCTTTCCAAAGTGGCCTTTAGAAGCATGCTGCCTACAGATCCAACAGTAGACAGCTGCCCTTTTGGAAGATTCAGCCCCACCCCATGTTTTCTGAGCTGTTTTTTCTAGCATGTGTGTGGGTAGAGCTTCTATGTATCTGGAATGAATAAGCTGAAGTTAATTTCTAACTGGTGGATTAAGTCTTTTAACTCAACTCCTGTCAAATTAGTAATAACATATATTACCTATCTTCTCCCCTTCCTGGTCCCCATGAGCCAAGAAATCTGTTGCCATAGTTGGGGACAGTCCACTTATAGCACCTGCAGAGATATCCTTCACCTCAATGGGCATTCTCCTTTCAGACTCCCACGTTGAGCAGCCAACAGTCCCCTGGAATAATTGCTATGACCCCTTCGGTCCCGTTGCCAGCCACTTCCCCTCCCAGGCTATCTGTGTGAGTGGATCAGGTTCTTGGATGGAGGATTTAGATTTTATTTGGGTTTTGGTTTGGCCTCTTCAGTTCCCCTAAAGCACAAGTTCATATAGAATCCTGTCACCCCCACATACCAGTTCCAGGTGATCTGGGTCTCTCCCACTGCCTCAGGAAGACCTTCACTGTACCTGAGCTTTTGACTTCTGCCACTGCAGCTGCCTTAGCAACACCAGGGGTAAGGGGAGGGGGCTGGGGAACCAGGTTGCACCTCCCCCTTTCCTGGTGAGACCCCCGGTCAGCCACGTCCTTCCTTCTGTTGGCAGATCTGCTTCCAGATTGATTTTTGAGAACCATCACTTTCACATTCCTAATTTTTGTTTTGTTTTACTTTATTTTGTTTGGGTTTTCTGAAACTTAAAATGCTGCCCTGGAAATAATGTATTTTTGAGTTTGTGTCCTGAAATCCTCTGTGTTGCTGGATTCTGGGGGAGAAATACAGGATCCTGCAACATCGAGGTGTTTAAGATTTGCAACTAGCAATGCAATTTTTTCTAAATATGAGGATATTTACCTTTATTAAGAAATTATACTGAACAATAGTGTCCTTGACCATTTTATGTTCTCATACTACTTTTGATCCTATTTTGATTCTGTGTGGTGGTAAACAAATCATTACAAACAAAAACTGTAATTTTGTTATCTTTGATTCAATGGAATTTCTTTACTTAAAAAAATAAACGACTAAAAATGTGGCATGGCTGTGTGTCCTTTGTGTAGTGGGGGTTTTGTATCTAAAAGGCTTCCCTGTGTTTTCACCAACACAAAAGCTTCAAGGAAATGGGTGAAATACTCAACTTCTCATCACGATTGATTTCTAACCCAGCCTTGCAAACAAATACTGAAGAAATGACCAGCCCACAGATGTCTTCACAACACTATCCTCTCCAGGCAAGACAGCCAAGGCCTGTGATAAATGAAATACCAGCATTTTAAACTATAAAGTGAACCATGTAGACATAATGTAAGATAAGCTGTAAGTGGAGGTTGCCATGGGTGATTCATATACTTTTCTAATAGTGTTCTTTGAACAGATTGAGTGAACATCACCTAAACTAGGTTATAATGGGTTGGGTGAGTGATGGAGTGTTCTCCTTGGTATCTCTGACTGCAAGGGTCACCCGGGGCCAAGTACTGGCCCAGCCAGGGGAGTTACCCAGGCTCTCCCACCCTAAGAGCCTGCAGAGTTTTCTTCCCTCCTTGGCCATGCAACACCTTTGACAAGCTGGGTGGTTGGGGAGTGTTGGTTTTGAAGAAGGTGCGTTAGCATGACCTAAGAGAGCCCGATAACAAACGTCAAAGTACATCCCTCTCTGAAAAGTAGCTTCTTCCCCCAAAGTTCTGATCCCTCACAAAACAGCCAGACTCTTTAGATCCAAGAAAACCAGCTTCCAAAGAATACTTCCAATGAAAAGTACTACATGGAAGAGATGTCGGGCCCAGGGTGTTAGGCAGGTTGATGCCAGCAGGTTGCCAAAGTGGTCAACACACAGATGCTCCTCTCCTGGGATAACCGTATGAATTTGTTCCTGGTGACATGTACCTATAATCAATAACTCGCTGTCCCAATGCTGCTAATATATTTGTTATTATACCTTTCTTTAACAGGCCAGCCCCCTCAGATGTAGCCCTATAGGGAATACTTGCCCACTATAAGAACCAAACACCTACCTGGATGGCCCTCCATAGGTATGACAGCCTCTCTCCTCGTTTCTCTCTTGGGTATCGCCACCACCACCACCCCAGAGTGGTTACATGCATCTGAGTGGTTGGGGAGATGCTATGGGTAGTTTGGCTTTGAACTACTGAATCTCTTCCCTCTCTCCCTGTGGCTATGTGTGCCAGTGTGCCAGAACTTCTTTGTGACCTGTGCTTTCTACCTCGTTTGGAATTACTCCAACATCTCTACTAAAGACTGTTTGGTTTCCTGTCAGAGTTCTCTTTTGTGTGATGATGTTGATGAACTTGACCTGGTATAAGTGATGTTCTAATTTCATTGTTCCTCTTCCCTCTCCTACCTACACGGCCTCCATCCCCAGAAATAAACATTTGAGACAAAGCATAAATAGTCACAGAGCCTAAGGGATCTGGAGTCAAAGTTGCTGGGTTAGGGTCCCATCCTAGCTCTTTGACTCTGAGCAGGATTTCACCTTAAGTTTTGTCTGTTTTCCCATCTTCCTCCCCCACCCCACCCCCATCCCCACCCCACCCCGCCACTCCCGTCCTTCCTTCCTCTCTTACCTTTAAGGTAGGAATAATTAAATAAGAATGTCTATCTCAGTATTGAGAGATTCTGCATCACTTGCAAGCTTCCAAGTGGGGCAGACATCCCCCTCCTGGGACCACACTTTGAGTCATGAGGCTCCAGCTAGCCTGTGGGCTTCCAGACCCAGCCCTGCTGAGAATCCTCAGCACCAGCATCACACCCACCACTGAGAGCAAGCTATATGATGGGCCAGTTCATCCTTAGGTGACTCTAGCTCTTTTACTGGCTAGCTTAAGACCTGGGCATCCCTCTTCTGGGAAGACTTGGCCAAGCCCCTCTCTGGCATCCCATAGGTAAACCTGAGGCTCTGAGCAACAGCCCAGCTCATTCAGAGGATCTCTGAAGCTGGTGGCCCATTTCCCTACTGAGACCTCCACCCACACTTTTACAAACTGCCTCATCAAACTGCTTAATGGACAATATTCCCCAGAGGTCCACATGAGACTGGCAGAAATGCATCATTGTGACTTCCTCTCCCTCTGTTCAAATTATTTTGATGTGGCAGAATCCCTGCCTCA
Source organism: Craseonycteris thonglongyai (assembly GCA_004027555.1). Taxonomy (NCBI): domain Eukaryota; kingdom Metazoa; phylum Chordata; class Mammalia; order Chiroptera; family Craseonycteridae; genus Craseonycteris; species Craseonycteris thonglongyai. The sequence goes on from PVKE010005212.1 coordinate 13,913, forward strand.
CCCCAGATGTCTCTGGAAAAGAAGCTGTGTAGGGCAGCAAATGGTTTTCTTGGAAGCCAAGTTTTGTCGTCCTCCTTCCTGTGTTTGGTGATTTTCAAGAGAATGGTTTGTTGTGGCAGTGATGGCCACGTGTAAGAATGCAGCACGGAGGCAGCTGGGATTTGGGGGAGGATGAGTACTTCAGATTTTAACGTTAGCATTAACAGTCTTGGGACAGGTTCTCCCAAAGGCAGCACCACCTTCCTGGGCAAGGTCTGGCCCAGCCCACCCAACCTCTTTGCTGCTCAGCTTGTCACAGAGCATGGAGAGGCAGTACCAGGGCAAGGCCAGCAGAGGGCGATGCCAGCCCACTTTCAGAGCCGACTCATTGGATCCCACCACCATTGTTTCTGACCCCTGTCAGACGCAGGCCTTCTGAGCTCCAGATGTTCTACAAGATCCCTCAGGTTGAGGTTCTTGACCCCCTTCAACCAGAGCAGGTCCATGTAAGATCTGATTTGGACAAGCGGAGCCTCCACTTTTAAAGGGTTTGAAGATGGTTTTGGAGGAAATCCTCACTGGTCAGCCACCCACAGAAATTTGCTGGTTCCTCCTCCAGCTCTGAAGTCCTATGTAAATATCATTTATGACCATGGATTGATTGTGCACTGTGAATGTTATAAAGAAGTTAATTGGGTGATGAGCATATCCTGCAAAGGCTAGGAATGACAGAAAGGATGTATGAAATAAATGTGCACATTCACATATACTGTACAGGCATGTAGCCATGCTGGAAAATGAGGAAAGGAACTCACAGTGGATCAGAGAAATTCCTGAAGAAGTGACAGCAGGAGACATTGGATTGAACGCACAGCCTCCGAAACAGCTGAAAATCCTGTTCCAAAAGAGGGGTGCAACACCAAGAGTGCTTCATGCCCATGATAAATGGGGTGTCCGCCCAGGCAAGAGCAGAGAAGTCTTAGGATGATTACTGGGCACCTCAGTGGGAGCAGACAAGCTAGTTGACCCCCCACTCACCACCACTAGCCAAACAACAGAACCAGTGTCTGCCTCCAGGTGAGAAAGTCAGTAGAGAACCTTGGGAGAAGGATCTGCCATAGGTTGACCCGACGTAACATGTCAAACAGGACAGAAAAGAATATTACTGTTCCACTTCAAATGGTATGTCTGGTCAGCCTAGTCTTGTTGGGCTAAATTCAAGGTGTTAGTAGGATGAACAGATATACCGTTTAAAACGGGACAGTGCTGTTGTTTTCTGTCCCATTTAAAACAGGGTGTCTGGTCAGCCTAATCTGTCAGTGCCTATGAGCCTCATGCCCCCCCCAAAGAAGCCAGTCCTGCCCAAGAACAGCATACTCAGCAAATGGAGGCCTTGAACAGGAGGTCTCAGGGAAATCAATGAGCACACACCCCAAAATCACCAAGTACTTGAGAAACATCAATTCCACAGAAGGGGAACATTTGTATTTGTCAAAATGTGCCAAGCTGGAGAGTACACAGATGTTTATCACTGGGAAGTACCTGAGACTGGAGACAGAGAAGAGCTTTCACTGTATAACTTGAGGACCAAGAGAAGGTGCCATCCATTGAGGCAAGGGGTCTGGAGGAGAAAGCTTTCGATAGAGAGACCTCCACTGACAGAGAGGGGGACACAGTTGCCACCCTGAAAGGAGGTCCAAGGTCCTGACCATCCCTGCATCCATCAGACTACACCTGACCAAGGGGACCAGGCCACCTCAAAATGGAGCTGCATCAAACCTGCCCCCACCCTGGAATTCCGTGTGGAAAACCCCTAACCAGCCTCCTGAATGCCAAGATTACTGTGCTTGCTAGATCATTTGCACTTTTGTCCCTCTCTTTTATCTTCCTTATATTGTATTTTAGGAGGGGGGAAGAGATTTTGAAACCAGCCTCCTTGCCTGTTTTCACAGACCCTAAGTAGCAAACAGTTATGAAGAAAATCCTTGAGAAGCTTAATTAGAGTCTTGCAAACTCAACCGCACACAAGTCCCTGTCCTAAAGCTTCAGAGGCAGTAGGAATGTAACAGCCCCCCATTCTTCTAGTTGAAGGGAATTCCCTCTGCTATGTTGCCCACCAAACTTGGGAGGAGGGTGACACCTGAGCTCACCCAGGCTTAACCACAGTTACCCCAGCAACTCTTTGCCCAGCCTTCTGGGTCCCAGACAGCTAAGGAGAGGCCCAGGGATGCTAACTATAGGTCAGAGGGCAGGAGAGGTCCTCAGAAGGCAGTATTCTCGGGTTGGCCCCGGGGACCAAAGAGCTGCTCAGCAACGACTTTGCCGTCATACTTGGGCAGCGTGCCCCCAAAGTCAGTGGGCAGGATGTCTTTGTCGATCTCCTGGAAAAAGCCAGACAGGTCATCTCCATGGACAAAGACCTGCAGGAAAGCAGAGGAAACAGAGCTGAGCAGGGGGTGCCCTAAGGATGAAGGACGGAGAAGAGGCAAGGTACAGGAGGACAAAGACACAGCCTGGTGACATCTCTGCCTGGTGACATCCTTCTCCACAATCCTTATTGTGCTATCTGTGGGACCCACTCGGTTCAGAACTATGGTAAGAGTCTGAGGAGGGCTCAGATGGGGTCCCCTTGTCCCCCTGCCCGCACCCCTCTTGTCTCGTGAACCCTCCCCCACTGCAGCCCTATTCACTCACTGGACTCGCTCACTCCCCAGCAGATCACTGAGCACACTGTGTGGCCAGGCACTCACCCTCTGGAGCAGCTTGCTCTTCAAGAAGGGTTTGACCATGTTGTAGGTCGTGGTGAAGTACCACGGCTGATGGATGAAGTGGATGGCTTTGAACCGGGCTGGGAAGGAATCCTGCAGTGACAGACAGTGCCCTGCCCCACAGCCCTGATGGCTTTGGAGGTTCCCACTCTCCCCCCCACTGCCTCTCACCATGGCACGAGGACGCCCCCAGAGGACAGCCCACTGAAGGTTCCCACCCTGGGCTACCAACTGGGGAACTTGCTTCACCATGTGTGGCCCCAAACTGCAGGAGGAAGCTGCACAGAGGCCATGAAGCCAACTCCCTCCCTGCTGATACATAAAAACTTGAAGTTAGATGGAGTGAAGAAATGAAACGGTAGCCTTGCTTGGCTTTCGGAAAACTTGAGTTTTCCAAACTACTTGCCTGCTGAGTGGACTGCAAGCTGTTACAGACCACAGGGACACCACTGTCATGCCTCATTGTCCCTCAGACCCTCCCACGGCCCCCACCTGCCCCCTTCCCTTCCCAGGTACACATAAAGCAGATTTAAGATAAGCTCTAAGGATGGACTTCTGACACATGGGTATTTATGGGAATGAGTTATAGGGAGTCATTAGTGATATCCTTTCCCAGGATAAATTCACAATCAGAGAGGCAGTGAGACATGCAGACAGGGAATGGAATTCCAGGTCAGAAGGTCTAAGTTCAAGTGCAGCCTCTGCCGCTTTAGAGTTCTATGACCTTGAGAAGTCACTCAAATCTCTGAACCTTGGTCTCCAGGTTTGTGAAATGAAGCAGGGAAGCAGCGAGAGAACACTGCTGATAACCAGGCATGTGCTTATGGCTGTCATTGCTCCTTATGGCAGTAGGTGGTCACCTTCTCAGGTCGCTGCCAGCACCATTAAACCAGGACACGAGGCCCAGCCTCCCACCTCCTGACCTGGTCAGAGGCCTCACCTGGAGCATGTCTACCATCTTTCTGAGGTCAGCAGCCCGGAGCCCAGCGGCCTGCTGCATGGTAAAGCCCTTGAAGTTCTCAACGATGCAGAAGCCATTAATTTGAGTTTCCTCATTCTCCAGTAGCTTCTCCAGGATGAAACAATATGCCTGCAAAATCTTAGGCATGGAGTAAACAGGCTGTGAGACCCAACCAACCAAGATCAAGGTCCTCAGGGAAATCTAACTGGTACATCTTTTTCTGGAGGTAATTTGTTATAAGCTTTGAGCTGGGACATTCCCTGTGACTACCCCAAGAAAATAACCTTAAATGTCATATCCGTGGTTAGATGCCAGAGTGTTTATCCCTGTATCCTTATAATAGTGGAGCAACCAAAATGTCTGGTGAAATTATGACATATTGATGCTGCAGAATATTCTAGAGCAGTTAAAATTTATATATAAGACTAATGAAATGGAAATGTCCACTTGTGGTGTATTATTGTAGGATATGACCCCGTTTTATTTTTAAAGCAATGTGTGTGTACATGTCCATGTGTGCATATGTGTGTGAGTGTGTGTGTTTAAGCTTCTAGAAAAAATAAATTGAAAAGAGGGCAATGATAGAAATCTCTGGGTGCTAGAATTATGGATTAGTTTAAATTTGTGATATTTTTGGTATTTCTAAAATGAGTAGATATCACTTATGTAATAGGAAAAAAATTGTAAGTTTCTTCCTTAACGCATATATATGTATGAAATGTGATAAGGTATAAAGGGTGTCCCAAAATTCACGCAAGATTTGAATTTTGTGTCATTTCTGCAGTAAAGTGTTGCCAACAGAAAAAAAAGACAGCGCGACAGCTGACAGTTCAGGGTTATTAAAAACGGAGCGCTACATGAAAGAACAACACGTTTTCATTGTTGAGCAATGAAAATTTACAATTTTTAATTATAAACCTGTGTTTTCTATCAAAATTACTTCTTGCGTGAATTTTGGGACACCCTTTTATATATATCAGACCTAAAGCCAGTGTCTTATTTAGTGGAAAACACTAGAGGCAAGATAAGGATGTTCATTATCTCCTCCACCATTTAACTCTGTGTTAGAAATATGAGCCAATACAGTAAAGTTATTTTTAAAAATCAGGGGCATAAGAGGAAAAGAAAAAGAAAATCAGTCTCATCTATTCACAGATACTATGATAGTATTCTTGGAAAACCCAAGAGACTCAACTATAGAACTAACATAACAAAAAGAATTCAGTAAAATACCAGGATATAAAGTTAATATAAAAAGCAATAATCTTCATAGGTACAAATGATAACCAATTAGGAGGTATAATGGAAAAGAAAGCACCATTTATAGGAGCAATAATAAATACTTGAGACAAACTTAATAAGAAATTTGAGTACTGTTTGTGAAGAAAGCTTTAAAACACTCCTGAAAGCTCAAAAGTAGGTTTGTGAAAGGGAAGCATCCTTGTTTGTGGATAGAACTGGGTGGGCATGGATGAATTGGCATTTGTAAAGAGGCTAATTCTCCCCAGTGTGTTATTTACATTTTATATTATCCCCACTTTCCTCCTAATGATCCTCCTGGAGCTAAAGAAGTTAATTCTGAAGTTCACAGGGAAAGTCAACATGCAAACATAGCTAGAAAAACCCTAAAAAAGAGGAGAGGGAAGGACAGGACAAACCCTAAACAGAACATGAACATTCTATACAGTCTCTTTCATTAAAACAGTGCGCTACTGCAGTGTGAACAGGCAGAGGCCAATGGAATGGACCAGAAAGTCCAGAACTAGACCCAAGTACCTATGGAAATATAGACTATGATAGAGATGGCATCTCAAGTCACAGGGATGGGGGTGGAGAGGAAGGTGGCCTTTTAAATAAATGGTATTGGGACAACTAGACAGCACATTCTAAAATGAATTTGTACTAGTTATTTTTAGTCTTCGTGATACGTGCTAGCATATACATAAACGCAAAGAAGCCAGGCTGCTAAATAGGTTGGAAACTGCTTCCCAGAACCTCTCCCAGACCTCCCCTCTTGACCCAGGAGAGGCCGGGGCTAGGGAAGGGAACCCAGCCCAGAGGCTGGGAAGGCAGGCCAGCCGGCCCTGACCTCATCGAAGGTGATTTCTTCATAGTCCCACTTCTCGATGCTGAAGAGCATGACCACTCGGCCATACTTGTCCCGACTGGAGAGGACTCCAGGGTAGCCGGCCTCAATGGTGCAGCGGATGGCCTCCAGGGACAGGCTGTCGAAGAGCTCCGGGTGCTGCAGTCGGAAGTGCACATAGCCTGGGAGGCAGAGCAGAGGAGCCCCCTCAGGGAGCTGGCCCACTCCAGGGCAGCACATGGTGAGAGCCCAGAGACTTAAGTGTGACCCCCCAAGATACGCCCCCATTCCGAGCATAACAGGGGCCTTTCTCAACATATCGCCATGATAATCCAACAAGACTCTAGGTATGAGCATCATTTGTTAACTGCCTAAAATGTAATCCTACACCTGAGGGCGATTCTCACTTGTTCTTTTCTCTCTCTCATGGGCAGAGGCACAGATCTCTTAGTTGGGCATGTGGGGTGAGCTGACTGGGGGTGGGGGAGAAGACCCCAAGACAAAATACAAACCCCAAGCAGGACACAGAGGCCCTTCGGGATTCAGCCGCACCTCTCCCAACTATAAGCCCCATCCTTGCCAATCCGGAGCAGGTCCCCTCCTCTCTGTGGCTCTCCCCACCCCCAAGCCCTGGAGAGGTCAGGCCCAAGGAGATGTTCTGGGAACAGCTGCCAAGGGAATGCCACCAGCCTCCTGGCTGCGGCTGTGACACGGCAGACCCACTGCCACCACCCAGCCCTGGTCCTTGCTGTTCCTTCTGCCCTCTTGGTCACTCCCTGGATATTTCATTCCCTTCTGGTTTTTCTTCAGGAGTTTTGGTTGCATGAGAGCCTTCCTGGCCACCGTACCTAAAACTTCAACCCCTCCATCCTTTATCTCCACCTCCTTTATTTTTCTTGTTATCCCTTCTTTACTGACACTCTACATATTTTGTTTTTGTTTTGTTTTTGTTTGTTTTTTTATCTGGATTTCCACCGTTAGAATACAAGGTCCATGAGGGCAGGCCGGCTATGTTCTCTGCTGCACCATTTGGCCTAAACCACGGGCTGGCACAGCATGGCAGTGAGTTCACATTGGGGGAAGGAAGGATTAGGGAGTCAGGCACCACCACATGCCCACCTTCCCTGCAGTGTTCCGGCCAAAGCCTAGCCTCTGGGTAGTGGGCTAGTAGGGGAGGTTGGAGGGCAAAACCCTCCCCTCCTTGGGCACCCCATTGGGGGGCTGAGTTCTACTCATTGAATCCCAAGAATGGGTGAGAGGAGGAGTCAGATCTCTAGGCATCTGGTCCTGCCAGACTCATCCATCCACTGTCAGAGCTGAGCACCCATTTTACAGGTAAGGACAGGAAGGCCCGAAGACTCACGCAGAGCAGGAAATGGGAGGGAAGCGGAGGAGTAGGTCTTCTCAGGGGCCGCATGAGGGTCAACCCCAACCTAATGACCTTCCCCCACCACCCTCGCCACCACCCCACAGCCTTTCCTGGGTCCTTTCTGCAGCGCAGGCCTCACCTCGGAGCAGCTGGTAGGCACGCCCCACGTGGAACTTCCGTGCACGGATGAAACGCAAAAAGAAGGCGCTGTCCCTCCCCTGCACCTTCTCAGCCACTGCCTGGGCTAGTTCCTGCCCGGAGTCTGCCTGCGCCCACACCAGCTCCTTTAGCTCCCTCACCGCCTCTTCCCGAGTCTCCTCCCGCTCGTTCAGCTCGTCCCTGGCCTGGAACAGAGTCAGGTGGAAGCACAAAGTCACAGGTAGGTGATCTGGACACACATGAGGTGAGACCAGGTGAAGGGCAGGAGAGGCTGCAGCAGGGGCCATTGCTTCTCTGCCTTCCCGGGCAGCTTCAGCCCTGGCAGCCCCTCAGACCTGGTTATATTTGGAGAAAATCAGCTCATACTGCTCATGCTGGGTTCATTTGCAGGGAGAGCCAAAGGTCTCAATGTTTCTAATCCTAAGAGCCTCACTGGATGGAGTCCTTGGTTAGCACCCTGCCAAGTCCTTTAAATACCTTGTTTTTTCCGGCCTTTGCCACAACCCATCACAGTTGCTTTTCTTATTTCTCAGGATAAGCATGCCTCAGGCAGCTCTGTTCTTGGACAGCATGAGGGGGAAAGGCAGAGGTGGAGAGTCAGGTTTGGGGGAGCTCAGAGCACCTTTCCTTTGTGAATCCCAGGGAAGCAGAGATGGAAGCCAGGAGCCCAGGCTCAGCTCAGCTCCAAAACAGCTCTGCCCACCTCGATGGAACGCAGTCTTATAATTTCTGAGCTGGTCCTCATATATAGGTTTGGAAGGCAAGACCCAGAGAAGGAAGTTACTTGCTCAAGGTCAACAGCAAGTTGGAAATAGGTCTGATTCTCAAAGTCAGGCCTCTTGCCTTTCTAGTGTGGGCAGCAGTTGGATCCCTGTTTCCCTTGCAAACTTGCAAACCAATGTTCCTAATATCAGAGTCTAGGATGATTCCTGGTCCAGAGACTCCAGGTCCCGGCATTGGTTTTGGGGAATGCTGTTGTTGTTGTAGACTTGGATGAGGCTGGCCTGGATGTCTGGTCAGTCCAGGGGCTGCCATGGCCCTGACCTTCAGGATGGCCCCTAGAACAGGCCAGTCCATTAGGTCTAGGATGACCGGGAGAGATGGGGCTGGGCCTTTCCAGAGGAGAGAGAATGCTGCCAACATTCCCTCCTGGTTGCCTCCCTAGCCCGCCCCCTCCTGCACCCCTGGCCACCTCACCTTCTGCACGGTGTGCAGGGGCAGCTCGATGCACCGGCCAAAGACGGGCCCATGGTCCTTGGTTGTCAGCCGCTCCAGCTGGGCACGGAGGTCCTGCTCCTCTTCAGGGACCATGCGGAAGGTACCCGCCTGGGCAGAGAGGAGTCAGCAAAAGGCAGAAACAGGCCTGAGTGAGCCAGGCAGATGGGGCTGCTCAGACCCTAAACTAGTGCTTTGCCCAAGGTCACTGTTAATGCTCTTCTCTTTGGGTGGGATCAGGGACCACAGAGAAAGGGGTGAGTGCCACTAACTGTGGGCAGACCAAATGACGGAGAAGCAAGGAGGGAGAGAGGACGGGGGAAGATGGATGGAGAGGTGAGTGCAGGGGTACTCACCCCCTCTGACATGCTGCCTCTAGAAGACTCAGGGATCTCAGATAAAGAAGGGCCTGCCTCCTCAGTCCTGGCCTCTCCAGGCAGCTTCCTCCCTAGAAGAGAACTTGAGTGGATCAGAATCTCCTGGGTGTTTGCTGGGAAATGCAGATGCCTGGGCCCTGCAGCCGTGTGCTTCTGACTCAGGAGGTCTGAACTGGGGCACAGGAAGCTATACTTTAACGGAGCACCCCCAGGGGCTCTAAAGAAGAGGATGCTTAGGTTACGAGTCAGTAAACACTCCTTTGAGAAGGAGTATGCACAAAAATAGCTCAACCCTCAGTGCTTAAGATGAATTGGTCCAGCCAGGATAAAACCAGGGGTGGCCTCTATTCTCAGTTGCATGATGTCTGCAGGATAAGGCATTCCCTACCCCACTCTGTGGCCCGCCTCCTTCAGCCCAAAGGAGGGCGGGCCTTGGAAACTCCCGGCCTGGTGGATGATTCCCTTCCCCAGCGCTTTTAATTCTCAGGAGGGGTGATGACTGGTTACATGATCCCAATACTGAGTGTGTGTTCTGTAATTTATGATACACTAAGTATTTTCCATTGTCTCAGAGCCTGGGCGGGCATTATTATTCCCATTTCACAGAGGAGGAAACAGGCCCAGGAGAATAAGTGACTTGTCCAAGGTCACACTGCTGGAAATAGCCAGGGATCAGGACTGGAGCCCAAGCTGAGACTTCCTGTCAGCACCTAGAGGCAGCTTAGTGTGGCAAAAGTCAGGCCTGGGCTCAAATTCTTTTTTTTTTTTTTTTTTAAAGATTTATTTTTATTGTTTTTTTGACACAGAGAGAGACAGAGAGAGACAGAGAGAAGGGGGAGGGCCCAGAACAGTCTCCATTATTGACAGCATTAGTTTTCCATATAGTTTCACTCCGCAGGTGGGCATGGGGTTGCGCAGGGCAGGAACCAGGCCGGGAACCTCCCGCATAGGCCCCGGCAAGAACTGAACTGGGGCTTATGAACTCCAGCTCTCAGCATATGGGTCCACTGAGGCTGGAGCTGGGATTCGATCCCTGGCTGTAAAGCGAGCACTCAACCCGCTGAGCCATCCCAACTTCCTTGGGTTCAAATTCTGTCTCTTCTACTTACTTACAAGCTGTGAGATTCAACCTGAGTCAGGGTTGTCCCCTGTAAAGGGGAGATGGAAGGTTTCTGAAGATTAATTAAATAACATACATAGAAGCAGGGCTGGCGAGCAGAACAAGTCTCATCCATTGCCCACATGACACCCTGCTCACCCACTGAGGCTTTCTGGACACAAGCTTTCCTGTTTCCAGGCGTTCTCTTCTGCAACCTAAATGTCCCCACTGCCTTCAAGGACCCATCACCACCCTGCTCCTGCCACTGAGCACGTTCGCATTAGTCAATTCTGTCACCTCGTCACTGCTGGCTAGTGACAGAAGTGGTACTTGAACCATTATCTGTCTGAAACCGACTGCTTTGGCACCTAGAGCCAAGACTTCTCCCCCACAAACTCCCTAAGAGAGCTGGTGTCACAGAAAACCCAAAGGGTCACCGACACCTGGGTTTGAAGCAGGCTTTGTCATTTACCCCCAGGGTGATCTTAGGCAAGTTATTTAACTTTTCTGAGCCTCAGTTTCCTCATCTGCAAATTGGGGCTAATAACCACACCTACCAAATAGAGCTGTGATGAAGATCATAGAATTTGTGTGAGGTACCTAGCCCAGTGATTTGCTCTAACACCATAGTCCCCCTTCCCTGTCTTAGCATCATACTGATCGTTATCCCAACTTGACAGTGAGACTAGGGGGATCCCAAGGACTATCTGAGGGTCTCCCACTTCCTGCCTCTCCCACTTCATAGCCCCAGCCAGGACAGGGACATTCTAGGGGCTGGAAGCCACCAACAGGAACTAACTCTAAGCCATCTCTCTGGTGGGTAGACTTCCACATATGTGGGCACAGAGACAGACAGACTGAAGTGCTACTGTGTCATCACTTGGGTTTGGCTGGGACAGAAGTGGAGAGGCTGATAGAACTGCCCCAGGAGTTCAGATAGGAGAGAAAGTGGCTGGACAGCCCCAGCCAGTTGAACAGATCAGTAGGACAACGTCCTAGATCTTAGAAATAGAGTGATACGGTCAGTACGGTTGCTCTTTTTAAACATATGCCCCCTCTATTCACTTTGGTTTTCAAAATGCTAATTTACAAGCTGTACGCAAAGAAAAAGTACCCACCCCTCACTCCACATCCCTGCTGTCTAGGGTTGCCAGATGAAACAGAGAATGCCCAATTATATGTGATTTTCAGATGACCACATCCTTTTTTCTTTAATATACATAATGTCCCAATATTGCATGGGACATATTTTTACTTCAAAAGTATGTGTTATTCATCTGAAATTCATATTTAAACTCCCATCCACATCTCATTCACATTTATTTGCTGAATCTGCCATCCAGTTGGTCTGGCTCCGTCTGGAGAGTGGCCAGATGATTTCCATTTTATGGGTGCCTGGGATGTGGTCTCCCTTCCCCTGACTCCTCACCCCAGGCCTGGGCTCCCTGGCCCAGCAGGGCCCTGGGACTGACTTACCTGCCAGGTCAGCAACTCCTCCTCTGGGCCACCTGGTGCCTGATCCTCAGGGAGCCCTGGAGGTTGCCTCCGTGGGGAGGCGTGGCCCTAGTCAGCAGGCTGGGATTAGTGTGTCACAAGGAACTTCTCAGGCCCATGTTTCCACTAAATCAAGCTCACAGGAGGCCCAAATTGGGGCAAGCAAAGCGCCGGTGGGGAGAGGGGATCAGCCTGGCCCTGGCTGGAGCCAGCTCAAAGCCCTCCTTTGTATGGTCTGCTCCTGAGTTCCTGTCCAGCCATGTGGAAACCAGGCTATGGGGGTGGGACTTGGGCCAGCCCCGTTCCCCTCCTCCCTGCACTCTCTCTCTCTTGTCAGGGGGCTCTCAGAGAGCACCCACCAGGGTGAGACATGCAGGAGGAAGAGGAACATTTCAAATGTGATTGCCCATGCAGGGGCAGCTGTGGTGAATTGAGGCTGGTCCCCAGCCCAGCAGGGCCTGGCAAGACAATTCTCACCTCCACAGAGAGTGGGGCCTATTAGGAAGTGTCACTGGTTAGGCTGAGCAGGGAGAAGACAAGACAGGCCAACCTGCTCTCTAGGCAGTGTGGTGTGGTGGTAGGTGCCTGCTCTGAGTGCCCACATTTAAATCCTACCTCTCCAGCACTTTCTAGCTGCGAGAACCCACTCGGTGACGCAGTTTCCTCCTCTGAAAAGTAGGGACAGGCTTTAGCAAGGGTGAAATGCAATCAAGTGCCTGAAACTTAGTAAGTGTAAATGTATGTCACTGTTGGCACTTATTTCAAATATATCTGGGTGGAAGGGACTCATTATCCTACCGTCTATACAGCAGGAAACTCTTCTACAGCCCCTCAACAGGGCTCCCCAGTTTCTATTTTGGTATTCCCCTTGGAGGGGTGGGATTCCTTTAGAACATTCTCTCTCCAGGATTCCCAGGACAGGGGGCTCCCTTTTTCCACTACTGGACAATCCTCCTTGTTTTAAAACTCATCCTTGGTCTGAGCCCCAACCAAGCAGCCCTCTGTCATGTCACCCTTGGTCCTGGTTTTGCCTCCTGGAGATGCCTGGGGGACAGAGGGTCAAGCTTGTATGCATAGCGCATTCTCCAGAATCCATCCCAGAAATACTTTTTGGTTTCCCCCCAATAATAGTTGTTTTCAACAGCCCCTTCCTACTTGGGTAGGTCTGGGATCTCTTCACCTTTTGTATACTCTCACAAGACACCCTGGGGCTTGTGAGAGTGTCATTGATGGGCACTGCCCTGGGTTTAGCATCTGACCCCCCACCTGCCTCTCTGGACCCCTTCTTCTAGAACAGGCTGAGAGGTGTCTGGGGTTTGGGGCTTGGGGTGCAGCTGAGTAACCTGGGAGCACTTTGCTCCCCCTTCCCTGGGCCCCTGCTGTGACTGCTGTCAGCTCTGCAGCTGGTGCTGTGGAAGGTTTCTGTCATTCTTCTCCCTGCCAGTCTAGCCCTGTGCTGTCCAACATGGAAGCCACTAGCCATGTGTAAGGTAAAGTGAGGTAAGTTACCTTACTTTAGGTCATCAGTGTAGGCCCTAATCTAATCTAACTGGTGTCCTTATAAGAAGAGGAATATTAGGACAGAGACCCACACAGAAGGATGATGACATGAGAACACAGGGAGAAGACACCATCTGCATTCCAAGGACAGAGGTCTCAGAAGCAAGCAGCCCTGCTGAGTTTCTATTGTTTAAACCATTCCATCTGTAGTACTTTGTTATAAATGGCAGTTTTAGCAAATATAGGTGGGCTACTGGATTTTGTTCTCCCCAGGTCCTTCACAGGGAATGATGAGGCTCATGGGAGATAATGGAGCGGGAGAGGGGGAGGGTGGGTGAGAATTCAGGTTGCCCCATGAAAAGGAACCATGGAGGCCCCAGAGGAGCCTTTGTCCAAGCTGGGTGATAGACTTCATCACAAAGAACATTCCTGTGCACCAAGAACACTTTCAAGTTAATGGCACAGCTCTGACCGGAGTGGGCTACTCAGGGCCCTTCAGGATGCTAGCAGACCACGGAGGCCCTTTATAGGGAGCAGAGCTTTCTTTGGCATTATCTTCTGCTCACAGCCCTTCCCCCGCCTCTGCCCTGCCCTTCCCCCCTCCCAAGAGTCACATTCATGTCTGGCTTCTCCACTGGAACAATAGTGCCACTGTGTGAGTGCAGATGCTGCCCTCATTGGGGAATGGGGGTGGCGCCAGAGATTCAAGCGATGAGGAGTAGAACAATAAAGTTGATAAGTATGCTTGTTCAAAGAGTATTCTAGAATTAAGTAGGTTGAACAATATGATGACAGTGAGTTTAAAGATTTGGTGGGAAGTCTAAGGTCATCTTAGAAAAGTTTGAAATAATCTTCATGAAGAAAGGAAGGATAAACTTACTAAGGATGATTGTCTGGCAATGTTCAATGCCTCCTTGAGATTGGTTATAATGACTTTTTCGGGGCACCCATGAACCTAGTCATGTGAATTCTCCAGGACAACCCAGCAGTCCAGATATAGCTCCAACAAAGGAATATGGCTGGCTTCAAAACAGGGTTAGGGTTTGCAGGATGGATGGGATGGGAAGGACAAGACAAGGGAACAAGGTGAAGATATTGGCAGAAATATGGTTGAACTATGAAAGCTTGGAATTAGAGATGGAGGAGGAATGGGGGACAGTGAAGATTAGAGGGTTGTAGGTAAGTGGGAGTCATTGGGCAGGCAAACTGGACAAATGGGAAGTTGATGTCTGAGAAGTGATTTTGGAGGTGGCTCAGGTTGTGACCAGGAGCATGAGTGACTGAGATGGAATAGATGAGAAAGTCATGGATATGGAGCAGCCTAGTGGCCCCACGTGGGATGAACACCTCACGTTGGTTTTGCAGCCATCTAAGTAGGGTGCCAGCAGAAAACGTGAAGTGGAGAGATGGCCTTTCAAAGGCCTGGATTGCTGACTGTTGTTTATAATCCAGAGCAATTCAGTAAGGTTCACAACCGGGTCTTTTTTTTTTCTTGTTTAACTTTTTTATATTGTCTTAATTTCAGATTTACAGGGAAGTTACAAGATTAGTACAAAGAATTTCCATATGCCCTTCACCTAGATGTTAACATTTTATCACATTTACTTTATCATTCTCTCTGAATATGTACACGTTCTTTTTCTAAACCATTCTAAAGTTGCCAATATATGCTATCCCTCTACTACACCTAAATACTTAAGGTGTATTTTCTAAAAACAGGGACAGTCTCTTAAATCAACCACAGTACAACTGTCAAAAATTAGAACATGAACACTCATATAATACAATTGGATAGTCTGTAAACCTTAACCAGTCAAGACATCGCGTCTGGTAAGCCTAGACCTACTGCGCGTGCTCACTCTGCTTCTCAGGCCGTGCGCCCCCCCCCAACTGTGAGTGGGATCGTCCGAGGGCTCCCGTCGGGTTTCTCCACCCCCGCTGCCTTAATGGTACAGTCCACCGCAGGTGTCCGGCGGCGGAAGTGAGCCCTGGGGGCGGGGCCTGTTGTTCTAGGCGACGGAAGTGAGGCGGCGTGCGATTTGAGCGGGCTCTTTTGGAAGTTTGTGGTAACTGTGTGAGGCAGAGGTAACCGGACCGAGGGGCTTTGCGGGCGGCCGGCCGGTAAGACCCAGCACCGGAGAGGAGGGAGCGGGTCCGTGAGGACTGGAGGGCGCCCATCCCGCGGTGGTGGTTTGGTGTTTTCTGGACGACCGTTAATGCGCCCGCTGTCTCCCGCCGCTTCCCTGGGCTTTCGCAGTTCCCACCCCCCGGGCGTGCTACGCTTCAGCCCTCCGGTTACATTTTTCCCTCCGTTAAAGTTCAGCTCCTACGTCCGA
The DNA here is from genome assembly GCA_004027555.1 of Craseonycteris thonglongyai. Taxonomy (NCBI): domain Eukaryota; kingdom Metazoa; phylum Chordata; class Mammalia; order Chiroptera; family Craseonycteridae; genus Craseonycteris; species Craseonycteris thonglongyai. The sequence continues at coordinate 29,256 of PVKE010005212.1, forward strand.
GCAATTTCTCTGGGCCCTAATGCAGGCCTGTGTCTACCAGCAAAATAGCTCTGCTCTTTCTCCTTACCTTCATACTTTCATGGGCACCTTGATGCCAGACTGCGTTTCCTCAAAGGCTGTTTCGGTCTTCTCAGATTCGCTTTTGCTCCGAATTTTTTGGTGGTTCTCTCTTTGCAGAGTAAAATCTAAATTCCTTAGCCAGGCATTTAAGATCTTGCACAGTTTATTGCCACACCTTCCAGCCTTTCTACTCACTGCTCCCCTTTGAGCTCTCAACCTCAGGCGGTCTGCCTCATTTTCCCCCAAAAGTGTTTTTCAAATTCTCATATGACTGCCTTTATTTATGATACCTTCCCAATCATGTAGGCGTATAATGAACACCATCTGTTTATCTTGACCATCTACATTTAGTCTCTTGCGTTCCAGTTCAAGCTTTCCTCTGCTGGGAAGCCTTCTTACCACTTGAACACACATTTCTTCAGCCTTTTTAACTTCTCATGTGTTTTTATACCATTTAATTGGCATTTTGTATTGATAGTGCTATTTGTTTATCATTCGTTTATTTACCACTTTTTTATGTGCTCCTAGTACATATTCTTGTGTATATATAATTATATATTTTGTATACTACTGTTAAATGACAGCTTTGTTCTAGGCAGTGTTCTGGGTAGATGATAAAAACGTGTGCAAAAATGTGAATCCACTTGATTAGAATACAAGTTTCTAATAAGGAAACCCCAGAAAATTCTCAAGGTTATTTTGTTTGGATAAGACTCGCCCATTCACATTAGTTAGTAGTCCTTAGCCTGTTGAGTATGCACTGTGTTCGTTGTCTGTAACGTGTATGAAGTACTCAGACAACAGGTGGGGAAGAGGGAAAAAAATCAAGCTTGTTCACTTATGTAATTTTCATTAGCTCTGACATTTTTGCCTTCCAGTTTCCTCATATATGCAGCAATGGACCAGAAAATTCTCTCTCTAGCAGCAGAAAAAACAGCGGACAAATTGCAGGAATTTCTTCAAACTGTGAAAGATGATGATGTGAGTACTAGGAAGCATGTTCTGCTAAAAGCAAATATGGGGGATCCCGGAATGGCTCAGTGGGTCAGGCACTTGCTCTGCAGCCCAGGGGTCCTAGGATCAAATCCTGGCCCGTGTGGATCCATATGCTGAACTGGGGTGTATTCCCCATTTCGGTTCTTGCTGGGGCAAGCTTCCCATGTGGGAGGCCCCTGATTCAGCCCCCAGTTCTTAGTGGCGTGCCTTCCATGCAGGAGGCCCCCTGGCCAGGTTCCAGCCCTTCACAGCCCCTCGCCTACCTGTGTGTAATGAAACTATGTCGGAAACTGATGATGTACAACTATGGAGATGGCTCTGGGCCCTCCCCCTTCTGTCTCTGACTCTCTCGCTGTCAAAAACAATAAAATAAACCTTTAAAAAAAAAAGAGCATGCTCAAAAATATTTGTTGAATCTTATCCCCAAGGACATAGCTCAATACCTAGTGCTGATTAAGTACTCAATAAATGTTTATAGTATGAATGAATTTCAGTCTTGACAGCCTAGCATCATATTAAGATCTACTCTGGTTTATCTAAATAAATATGTTATTTGTGATTCCTGGAGTCTCTGAAGGCAATGAACCTGACAAATGAGTATTTTTCATGTTGAGAATTTATGTCACTGGGGTAAAGAAATTGTTGCCAGAGATTTGTACCTTTTTTTTTCTTTGATTGCAGCTGGCGACTTTCCTTCAGAATCAGGCAGTGAAAGGAAGAACTGCTGGAGCATTCCTGAGAGCCATCTTCAAAGGTGATCACTAATGTTACTTCTGTCTCCCTTGGTAGATTTGTTTACTTTTGGTACATATTGATTGCTGTTTTTCTTACTGTTTGAAGCCCTACTGAGACTTCGTTGTGTTTGGGGGATTTTATAGAATCAGCTAAAGCTGCGGTCTCTTGTCTTGTGGACTTAAATAATTTTACTGAAGGAGGTTGATGTGGCTACCTGAGATTGTATTGTTGGTTTGGGGGCCTGTAAAGGATTCATTTCATAAAATCAGCTTTGGCTTACTTGTGTTTTTAAAATTGGAGAACAGCATTACTGTATTTAGTAATTGGTGCTTAACAAGTGGCTAAGGAACTCTGGGATTTAATGAAATGGGATATCTTGGGTGACTTACCGTATATAGAGATCCTTAATTGCCGATGGGGATATGTTGCCATCTCTTGAATAAGGGCCACTTCTACATTGTTGCAGATTGTGATTTACAGTGGTTTTATAACATGTGGTAGAATATATTCACTTTATTACTGGTATAACCAGTGACATTTCGCACAGTTGTACCCTGAAAGAGGTTGTCAATTTCCTAGGCTATATTCTTGTCCGTTTCCTAGGTCCTGCCTCAGTTTGAATATTCTATTTATATGTTAAACTACAAAGCTATGTGTTTTTCCTGTTTATTTGCCCTTCAACAAGTAAAAACTTTTTCCTTTTTTTCTTTTTTTATTTCTGTATACCTATTTAAAATAATAAGGGTTCCCCTGCTCTGAGAAAGCTGGAGCTCTTAGGAGACTTAAGATATACATTTATTGTATCCATTTGGTGGAATCAGGGGATTTACAGAAAGAAGTAGCATCTGAGATCATAGGATTACTAATGCTGGAGGTAAGATGGAAAACAAAAACTTCCTGGGTTTTGGATAGATTTTTAGGGGGTTTATAATTTGTTGAAGGAGGGAAAACTTAAGTGTGTGAAACCTAGCATAGTTCCTATTTATGAAGAAAAACTTAAAAGACAAAATAGTTGACAGATGAGCCATAAACCACTAGATATTTATAGTACATTTCTGGTACAGACATGTATCTCTTTAAAGAACTGGCATATTTGAAAACATTAGGGAGCTGGTGGAGGATTCTGACCTTTGAAATTCTTTACAATTATAAGTTTGTGCCTGAGCATAGTGGTTCCCTGAGTCCTTATAGGACCAGTTCTGGGTTTCATTGCCAAGTTTGTTAATTCAGCAAGATTCTTAATTCTTGGAAAGAGATACCAAACATTTAGATTTCTGCTTAATATTTTATTTTTTTTTATTTTTTTTAAGATTTATTTTTATTGTTTATTGACAGAGAGAGACAGAGAAGCGAGAGGGCCCAGAGCAGTCCCCACAGTTGACAGCATTAGTTTTCCACATAGTTTCACTCCACAGGTGGGCGAGGGGCTGCACAGGGCAGGAACTGGGCCAGGAGCCTTCTGCATAAACCCCAGCAAGAACTGAACTGGGAGCACACCCTAGTTCAGCATATGGGTCTGCATGGGCCGGGCCCGGGATTCGATCCTCGGTCTCTGGGGCTGCAAAGTGAGCGCTTAACCCACTGAGCCATCCCAGCCTCCCTTTAATATTTTCTTTATCCCACTTTTAGGCCCACCATTTTCCAAGACCATTATTGGTTGAATTAGCCACTGAGTTTGTTGGTGCAATCAAAGAGGGCAACCTAATGAATGGAAAATCTTTGGAGTTATTACCCATCATTCTCACTGCCCTTGTTACCGAAAAGGAAAATCTGGTTTGTGGTAAAGGTAATTTTGCTTCCAATTCTGGTGGCTTTTTCTCTGTTCATTTAATCAAATTTATTTCTCAGTGTATTTTGCATTCCTAGATGAACCAAGTGGGGAAGAGTGTAAGAAGCAGTTAATTAACACCCTTTGTTCTGGCAGGTGAGTCTTTCTCATTAATTTGTAGAACTTTCTCAGGCCTACAAGTGTCAAAAGAAAGAATTCCTATTTGTTTCAGAAATTCATGTCAGTGAAATTTTTGGTCCTTTGTTTGTTTATAATGTACCACTTGTATAAAACCATTTAGTCTGCAGTGAATTATTGAGAGATTATTTACTGTACCCTTTGTTCTAAGTTTATACATTTAATTTCTATTAATTAATTTGACTGTGCATGTTAACATAGCAATTTAGTTATAGTCCTAAGGTTTTTAAGGCTGGGAAATCATCCTGTTGCTGTTCCTTTTATGTTTTTTTCAAGGAATGGAGTATATAAATGGTGTTTGTATCTTTAAAACAGAAATGTGAGGATTACCCTAAGGAAAGAGTCTAACAGAAAGGATCCAGCAGAAGTAATGCTTTGCTGGAGTGTTACCAGCTCATAAAAAAGGAGGTGTTACTACTGCCAGACCCTGTATAAGAAAATTCTCATATATGAACATGTGTTCAACACAAATTTGTGACCCACTTAAGTATACAATAAAGATATTAAGTAAGCTGTGTAAGTTAAGGTAGAGCTATTGCATGAAATTTATACCCATTAAAAATTAAATGTATACAGATATACATCAAAGATGATGTATAGTCAGTGAACTATAAAGAGAATACTAAATTATGTAATCATGATTATACTTGGGTATATTAAAAAGGACCAGAACAAAATGCCCAAGCTTATTTAAATCAGAGATGATCGCTTTTTATGGTTCCTTACATAAAGTTTTTTACATAAATAAATTTTGGCGTGTCTTAGCACGTGTATTCATTTTTAACTACACAAATGTTTATCTAGTACCCATTGTACTATACCTTGCATTTTTCATTTAACACATCTATTTGTATCAGCAATATACAAATGCATCATTTTTTAAATAGTTTCATAATATTTTATTATCTGGCTAATCTCCAATTGTTAGATTATTTTTTTTCCAATACATAATATTTGGTATTTGCTTTTTTTTTTGCTATTGTAAAAAGTGTTGCAGTGAACATATTTGTATATCTGAGTGACTTCTTATAAGCATGTACATAATCTAATTTCTAATAGTAAGTTGAGTGGATCTGTGGTTATGTGCATTTTTAAAGTTAAGTATTGCCAACTTGTCTTCCCAGAAGGGTTATATCAGCGTACACTCCCTAAAACAGTGTATGAAGAGTATATGATTCCCCAAAACCAGCACTGAATATCATCAGGCTTGGATTTTGCCAGTCTGATAGGTTAAAAGCATTTATTTCATTGTTTTAAATCTCATCTCTTTGATCTTGTTTGCCTGTGGTACCTAATCAAACTTGAAATGGCCTTATATATTTTCCTCACAATTTTTATAAAGTAATATATAAATAAGTTAAAATGAGATAAACTACATATTCTTTGTCATTTTCTTTAACCAGATGGAATCAGCAATATGTAGTTCAACTCACCTCCATGTTCAAGTAAGCATCATCCATTCCCTTTTCTCCTGTATCCTGTTGTGTGAACTTACCTGCTAGAAATTGAAATGTAGCAAGCTCAAACTCCACTATCCCCTGCAAAAGAGAATTGGTACCTCTGTTTTCTGTTACAGAATTCCTCCCCAGCCCCTCTTTTTGCCTTTAATTGCTTAAAAAGTATACTTTTGTGATTTAAAAAAAAACAAAAAAACTTTGCTTAAGTAAAGTTACTGGTCTCCTTCAAGGTTCTCTGTTTGAAAAAACTCAAAAAGAGCAGTTATAATATTCTGATGTTTCCCACATTAGGCTCTGGCATAATTTGGCTCTGGCCTTAGAATCTTTGATCCACAGGGATGTCCCTCTGACTGTAGAAGAGATGGAATTTGTGACAGAAAAAGTATTGAAGATGGTCTCTAAGTTGAATCTTCAAGAAGTACCACCTTTGGTCTATCAGCTGCTGGTTCTCTCCTCAAAGGTATGAATTTAAAAAAAAAATTTTTTTTTTTTTTTTAAACTAGTGGAATGACCAGTTAGGGCCATTCAGCTTATCCATACTCTTGGTTTATGTACTAGGGCATAAATGCTTTCATTTCATGTATAATGATTTGCTCTAGTAAAAAGGTCATCTTCAGCCAAGGAAAACATATATTATCTCTTCTACTACCACATGTTTTGTGTGTGGTAGGTAGTAAAGGGAATAAAGATCTCAGAAAAGATGGACTTTAGGCCCCTTAAAGGCTAACATTAAGATGTATTAATATTTCAAACCCAATTTCAAAATGAAAGTGTTCCATAAATTCTTGTTGTAACTCTAGATTGTAATTTATTTAAATTCATAGTTGTGAATTGTTTAACCTGAAAAGTTCAACTTGCTGACATTGTTTATGGGGAAACCTTACCTATCTTGTGTTTTTTTCAGGGAAACAGAAAAAGGATTTTGGAAGGAATCATAGCTTTCTTCAATGAGCTAGATAAGCAGTACAAGGAGGAACAGAGTGGTAATGAGTAAGTAATATGGTATAGAAATAAAATCGTTTTTACAAATTCATCTTCTTGTATTTTGGTTACTTCATTGTTAGCTAATCTTTTCAGTTCCTACCTTCACCTTAGCACAGAATGTCCCTAATGCTCACCTAGCTGCTCAGTAACGAGGAGGTTAACAGGATAGTGCGGCCTCTTCAACTCTTTGATATGCACCTTTCCAGAAAATAGTAGTGGTTGTTTTATAAGTTGCAGGTTTAAAAGCTGTTTATTAAGGGTTTCTACTTTGTGCCAGGAAGTATTTGGTGATGAATGATGAACCAGTCAGACAAGGTGCCTGCTCTCATGGAGCTTAAATTTTAATGAAAAGAGAACAGAAAATAAATAAGGACAATATTAGAGTAGAAAGTGCCATGGAGATAATTCAAATGGATTGTATGATAGTGACAGCTTAGCTACTTTAGATTAAGTGGTCAGGGAAGACCTCTGAGAAGGTACTGTTTTAACTAAAGCCTAAGTTAGTACAAAGGCAGGAAATAGCTTGGCATGTCTGAAAATGAGGATTTTTTTTTAAAGCAAATATTTGTAAAGTGCTTATCTGTGCCAGGTGCTGTTCTAAGCACTTTACACCTCACAACAACCTTATTTTACCTCTCTTATGGATGCAGAAACCAAGGCACAGAGAAATTAAGTTTCCCAAGATTATATAGCCAATGTGGTAGAGGTGGAATTTGAGTTTAGGCAGAATTCACACTTTTAATCTTGTTATAGATTGCTGCTTCTACTGTAGAGAAACTTTGACTTATTTGGCTTGAGCATTGATTAGAACGTAGTCTTATAAATTTAGTTGAGGAAACTGACAGAAAATTAGGTTGAGGGCGAAATAAGCTCATTTTTGACCTTGTCAAGTGTGAGCTTTACATTAGCATCTCATATGGAGGTGTTTAGCAGGCAGGCAGTCTGGAGTTACAGGAAGAGGTCTGGACTGGAGATAGAGATTGGAAGGTACTAAAGCCCTGGGACCAGATGGGGTCACCTGGAGAAGGTGTGAAGAGAAGAGAAAGAAAACCAAGACTGAGCTCAGAGGTCATCCCACCATTTGAAAGGAGGATGAGCCAGCAACAACAACAACAAATTGAGTAGAGGCCAGTGACACTGCCTAGGAGCCAGGAGAAGAAAGTGTGTCAAGAAAGAAGTGGTCAGCTGTGTTAAATCTGCTGAGGCGACAATCTGGGACTTGATTATTGGTTGACAACATAGAGGCCATTTGCAACCCTTGTAATAATAGTTGCATGGCAGGATGGGGTAGGGGGTGGGGACAGAAAGCCTAATTGTATTGGATTTAACTGGGAAGAGGTGAAGAATAGAAGTAATGACTGTAAACAGTTCTTTCAGGAAGTTTTTTTTGTGAAAAGGAACAAAGAATAAGATGATAGAATCTGTACTTATCTGCCTTCCTCCAATGAACATATGAGTTGAGCTTGAGTTGGTTTGCTTGTTCTTAGAGCATCTGCACTATTATTTTTTGCTCATACCTTTCTGTTGACTCTTAGGCTTTTGGATCTTGTTCCTGTGCCATCAGGTGAACTTCGTCATGTGGAAGGCACCGTTATTCTACACTTTGTATTTGCCATCAAATTGGACTGTGAACTAGGCAAAGAACTCCTGAAATACTTAAAGGTAGCATGAAACTCTTAAGGTGATCCAGGTTCTCTTTATGAAGCAGGGATGTTTGGACTCAAGCCTCTTTTATGCCAGATAATGAAAGGAAACAAATAGAAATACTGTAGAATGACCCTGGGTCTAGAGCAAGCTTATCCAACCCATGGCCCACATGGCCCAAGATGGCTTTGAATGTGGCCCAATACAAATTTGTTAACTTTCTTAAAACATGATGAGGTTTTTTTTGCAATTTTCTTTTTAGCTCATCGGCTATCATTAGTGAAGTGTATGTGTGGCCCAAGACAGTTCTGTTTCCAATGCAATATGGTCCAGGGAAGCCAAAATATTGGACACCCCTGGTCTAGAGGATTTTTTTTTTTTTTTAATTTGAAAGTGGAAAATGTATGATGATGTTACCACATTCTTGAGCAAGTACCTTAAATGTTCTAGTGGTTAAAAGGGAAAAAAAAACTTTCAACAGGAAACTGAAATTTTATTTATTGGTTTATTTTAAAGATTCATTTTATTGTTTGAGAGAAGGTAAGCGAGAGAGAGAGAAGGGAGAGGGCCCAGAGCAGTCTCCATAGGTGTACATCATTAGTTGTGACATGGTTTCGTTCAATATAGAAGGATGTGGGGCTGTGGGCCGGAGCCAAACTTGGGACCTCCCACATGGGTGGTGAGAACCTTCACTGCCATCTTGGTGGTTACTAGTTGTGCCACAGTTTAGCATATGAGTTTGCATGGGCCAGGGCCGGGAACCAAACCTCGGACTTCATGGTTGCAAGGCAAGCGCTCAACCTGCTGAGCTATCCTCGCATCCCCAGGAAACTAAAAATTTAATCTTAACTCCATTATATTATAGGAGCATAAACTTTGACCTCTCTTTCCTCATTAATGAATTGGGGATATTGCCTGTTTCTAGCATATTCTGTCTGGCATTTTGTGACACTAAGTCATTCATCAAATATTTGTGCAGTAGGAAGATAGAAATCAGAAGTATTTTTTTAAAAGAAAAATAGTATACAGAAAAAGGATTTACTTCGACATTTTATTTTGAAGATTATAACCCACCGAGAAGCTGAAATATTTAACAGGATGAACATCTATATACTTTTCACCTAGATTTACCAATTATAAATACTTTGCTACATTTACCTTATCTTACTTTCTCATGCACATTTTTTCCCTGAACCATTTAAAAGAAATCACGTCACTTCAATGCCTAAAAATTTCTGCATGTGTCTCCTAAGAATGATTGGTATCTTGAATTTTTTGAAGCCTCCAGCCTAGTTGTCTTACGTCTCACATTGTTGAATTTGTCTGTTTCTTTATGATTAGATTCAAGTTAAACATTTTTGGCAAAAATACTTCATAAGTGATGTTGTGTACTTTCTCTTGTAGGAGTCAGCAAACTTTCTATAAATGGCCTGATGCAGTTTTAGGCTTTGCAGGCATTGTGGTCTCTGTCACCCCCACTCAGCTCTCCCATTGTAACAAGAAGGCAGCCAGAGTCAACTCATAAATGAAAGAGTGTCTCTGTGTGCCAATGAAACGATATGGGCACTTAAATTTGAATTTCATTTAATTTTCATGCATCATGAAAATATTCTTCCCTCGGTATTTTTCCCCCAGCAATTTAAAAATGTAAAAGCGATTCTTAGCTGATTGATTGTACAAAAGGAGGCAGTAGCCTGGATTTGGCCCTCAGGCTGTAGTTGCCAACCACTGCTGTCTTGCATTAGGTCAGAAGACCTCATAATAGTAGGCTGTCTTGCTACTGCTGATGCTAAATCATTTGGTTAAAACAATGATCATCACTTTTCTTCATTTGAAAAGATATATGTTTCCTTTGTAATTAGGAAGTAATCTATGGGATCATAATTTGAGCTCATGTGGAAATCCTTTTCCTGAGAAACCTTTCACGAAAATGTGGTTTTTGTTTTTTCCATCTACCGATGATTTTGGGCCTGAATCAGTAATCATACTGGAAATTGCAAAACAATAAAATTAAAACTTTTAATTTTATCATTTATTCTTCCTTACTGGTTGGCTTTCTTCTATGAAAAGAGCCTGCCTTCTCTCTTTTTAAATATAATTATGCACCCATGAACCTTTTTAACTTAGTGTACTCATTATTTATTACTTAAAGTGACCCCTTTTTGGCCAGTTGGATCCTTCAGGTTTGTTCATGTGTCCTAACCCCTTTAGTCTTTGAGCATTTTTATGGCATAAGCTATCCAAGGCTTATTTTGTACTTTCCTTCCCCATCCTGATACCAGCCATTTCTCCAAGGAGCTCTGAGTCCCTTTTGCAGGAAAGGATATTTAAAAACCATGATGTAGGAGCTAGCCTTTGAAGCTCCTGTATCTTCACTCTTCTTTTTAAAGTTTTCAGTGACTGTATTAATGGTCTTTTCAACAAACCAGTTTTGTATTTTTGTTTATCTTCTCCATTGTTATTTTTGTTGGTAGGCGTTTTGTTTTATTCATCTGTGATTTTATATTCCTTTTTCTTTTATTTCTTGATTATCATTTCTTTTAGGCCTCAAAGACCTATTTTTAAAATTTTTTGAGATACAACTTACATAGATAAAATTCAGCCATTTTAAGTGTATAATTCAGTGATTTTTTTTTTAAGTTTACCTAGTTGTACAGTCATCACTATAGTCCAGTTTTAGAACATTTTGATCACCCTATAAGATTCATCATACCTGTTTAGGGTTAATCCACATTCCCAGCCCTAGACAACCCACTAAGCTTTCTATCCTGTAGATTTATCTTTGCAAGACATTTTATATAAATGGAATCGGACAATATATATTTTATGTCTGGGTTTCATTTAGCATAATGTTTTCAAGGTTCAATCATGTTGTAGCATGTATCACTATTTTATTACTTTTTAAAATTGTTTCATAGTTTTCATTGTATGGATATATCAACTTTTTTATCTAGTTACCTGTTGATGGATGTTTGAGTTTGAACTTTTTGGCTATTGTGAGTAATGAACATTCACGTGTAGTTCTTCATGTAGACATGTTTTCATTTCTCTGGGGTCCACAGAAATACAGTGAAATTTCTGGGTTGTGTGATAAATTTATGTTTATACTTTTAAGAAATTTCCCAACTGTTCTAAGTGGTTATATCATATTACATTCCCACCAGCATTATATAAGTGTTCCTATTTTCCACATCTTAGCCAACATTTGTTATTGTCTCTTTTTCATTATACCTATTCTAGTGGGTGTGAAACAGTATCTCATTGAAGTTTTACTTTGCATTTCCTTAATGATCAATGATAATTGAGTATCTTTTTATGTGCTTATTAGCTATTCTAATATTGTCTTTGGTGAAATGTCTAATTTTAATCTTTTGCTGTATTTTTGATTGTATGTCTTTTTGAGTTTTAAGACTTCTTTGTATATTTTGGGTACAAGTCCTTTATCATATATATAATTAGCACATATTTTTTTCCAGTCTGGCTTGATTTTTTATTTTCTTAGAAATACATTTTGAAGCACAAAAGTTTTGAATTTTGATGATGACCAGTTTATCAATTTTTTTTACATACATTATGCTTTAATACTGTGTCTAAGATATTTTTGCCTAATCCAAAGTCATAAAGATTTTCTGCTGTTTTCTTCTAAAAGTTTTATACTTTTAGCTCTGACGTACAGATTTCTGTTAACATTTAAGAACCTTTTTAAAAGTGGGCTGTGTTATACTTTCAAGATATAAATAATGACTCCTTTTTTGGTTCTCTGTTCTAGGCAGGACAGCAAGGAGATTTCAATAATATATGTCCCTTCAGCATTGCCCTCCTGCTTTCTATAACAAGAATACAAAGATTTGAAGAACAGGTATTAGTGCCTTTTGGGATCTTTCGGTACTTATAGGAGTGCAGCCTCTTTTCTTATTATCCTTTCCTAAACAGTTTCACCCTAATCCTGCCAGCATATTCCTCTGTAAGACATGTAGGCCTACACTGCTTTCTGGGGGTTGTTGCTTAAAGTCTTCTTTAGATACTTTATTTATTACTTCCATCTCCTCTATTGTGTGGTAAGCCAAGTTGTGAAGTAGGAAAAGGAATGGAAACATCACCCAGTCCAAGTACCAAGAATGGGAAGTTTAGCTGGGCATTTACCAACAATTTTATTATGTTGTACCTTTCTAAGAAATTGACTCTGATCGAGTTGAAATTAAGTAGAGAATAGATTAGTTGCAAGGATGAAAAGCTAAAATCCTTTGCCCTTTTTTCTCATATACGTTCCCTAGTTGTGGGTAGTATTAATACTGATTTTAGCTTTTTTTCTTAAGGAAGGCCTGTCTTCCGCGCTTTAAAGTTCCCACTAAAGGTCATAATTTTTTTTTATTGTTTTGACAGAGAGATAGAGAGACAGAGAGAGAACTGAACTGGGGGAACTCCCCAGTTCAGCATATGGGTCTGCACAAGCCGGGATTCGATCCTTGGTCCCCAGTGCTGCAAAGTGAACGATTAACCCACTGAGCCATCCCGGCTTCCCCAATAAAAGTCATAAATTTTATATCATACTTTTTTATTAAAAATTTATTTTTATTGTTTTTGATACAGAGAGAGGCAGAGAGAAGGGGAAGGGCCCAGAGTAGTCTCCATAGTTGAACGTCATTGGTTTTCTACATAGTTTCATTCCACAGGTGGGCGTGGGGCTGAGCAGGGTAGGAACTGGCCAGGGGCCTCCCACATGGAGCTCGCCATTTCAGCATACGAATCCCGGCGATGGCCGGGATTCAATCCTCAGACCCTGGGGCTGCAAGACAAGCACTCAACCTGCTGAGCCATCTCGTCTTCCCCTGTATCATACTTATCTCGTGAAACAGTTGTCATTGGGATATGAGTGTATGGAAGGAAGTAGGAACAGTTACAGGGTTAAGAGTCTGTAGCATGGGTTATCATTTTTTTACTTCATTTTTCTTTTTTTTTTCATTATATTAGGTGTTTGACCTTTTAAAGACTTCAGTTGTAAAAAGCTTTAAGGATCTTCAGCTTCTCCAAGGCTCAAAATTTCTTCAGAATCTAGTTCCTAGTAGATCTTGTGTGTCAACCATGATCTTAGAAGTGATAAAGAATAGGTGAGTTCATGAGCCATACCCTAGTAGATTCTTAAATTATTTAGTGTTATAAGATGCAATATGATGCCATACTTACGGCCCATCAGAAAAAACTGATGACTGTAGCTATTGACTGCACATATCAAGGTTTAATTCCTTAAAATTGGTCAAACAAGCTTTTCCTTATTGAAAGATCCTTGAATCCCAAGGCCTGATTTCTTGGCCACCTTGTTAGCAAAAATACAAAACTGAACTTGTATCTTTGCTCCTTTCATGATATTATAGTTCTTTATTGGCCTGAGTCCTCATTGGCTTTTTAGGTGAGTAAAAAACTGTGAAAGTTTTATTTACTTCCACTGTTGAAGTTCGGGGTTGACGGATAGAATTGAATTAGCAATTTTAGACAGTTGCTTAGCAGTTTTAGATAGCCATTTTAAACCACATTGAAAAGACAGGCAACCTTCTGGGTTGTTATTTTAATTTCAGGATATACATTAGTTGTTATAACAATCTTGACTGAGTCTTGTTTTCTTTGTCTATGGATTGAATATACTTTAAAGCTTTATAATTTAAGCCAGGTTTCATCCCAGGTCTGGGAATTCTGATTTAGATTGAATTTACATGATGTTGGTACATAAGGCAACTTGAGACTAGAATCTGTTGTTTCTGTGTGGTTTAGCCATTGATAGGTTTTAAAGCTCTTCTCTGTATCTGGTTACTTCTCTTTTTCCTAAGGTTTATAGTAGTTGTATCTCCAGTATTCTCCCAACCCAGTCTCTTCAAGTTGGGCTAGAGAAATAGGCATTAGTTAAACAGGAAATTACTAGAAAGCTGCCCTTCTCTTGAAAGTCAATCAGCCATACACCCTGGAAGTCTTTCCGTAATTAGGCTGAATGGGCAGTTGTCACTAGGTTAGGACCAGATCTCGGTAGGGAGAGATTTGGGTAGCACTAGCAGACCCCCTAGAATAATCAGCTGTTAGTTACACATGATTGCCTTAGTCAATTATCCTCTAAATACTGCATCTTACAATTTATGGGATCAAATTTTTGGACCCTACTTAATCATATTTTGGTGATATTTTATTGTATTTAGATTTGCCTGTTAGTGTCTAGAATTAATTAGAACAATTAGTGGAATTAAGATAATTCTGCTATAATATATATCCCTGAAAAATTCTGTTCTGCAATATAACTATATAAAAATAACAGGGACTATGGAGAAAATAGGATTGAGCAGACTTAAAACATATTCAGCTTTGTAACCAGAGCACTAAGAAAAATCCTTTTTTTATTTAATTGAGGTATAATTGACATAAAACATTAGTTTCAATTGGACTGTATATGATTCATATACATTATATGACTCTGTTGTTGTAGATAATCTGTTACTTTCATGTTAATTTTTAAGACTAATGTTCTGAAATGTAACACAATTTAGGTTTGTGTAAATTCCTTTTTTAATTCATTTCTACTTGATTCTTTTTGTGTCCTTTCACTGTAAGAATTTATGTTTTCTAAATTCTATAATATTATTTTCTTCTCTTAAGAGTAATTTCACCCTCTTTTCTCTGTTGGTTCCCATCAGCTGTTGGAATTTCTTGATTTCGGTGCCATATCACTTAATTTTTCGTTCATGCTTTTCATGTTTTTGTCTTTTTTATGTGAAGTTTTATAAAAATCTCTTAGCTCTTTCTTCAAATTAATTTGTTCTTCGGCTCTATTTTATTCATAGGTCTTCTATTGAGTTTTTCACTCCAGCAAACATGTTTTCCATTTCCAAAATTTCCACTTGGTTCTTTTTTCACAAGAGATGTTTTTGTTTCATGCTGTAATATTCTTCCTTATTTCTCTGAGGCTATTCATTAGACTTTTAGAATCTCCTGTTTGTTCTGGTCACTTTTTTCTTCAGTTATTCTCTTGGTTGAATTTGGTGTTTCCTTTTTAAAATGGCATTTTTTCCTTGTATTTAGTAATTATTGGTTGTCTCCTTATTGTTTTGAATGTCCCCCATCAGTTTGTCTGAGAGTGCCATATCTGCTTAACCCAGTCTATCTCTGATTTGAGGATAGTGCTAAGAGCTAATCTAGGCATGGTGCCTCCGTAATCCTCCAGCATGTTGCCATCCTCTCAGAGTGCTACTCAGTCCCATCCTCTACTCACAGGCCCCATCGGGGGACAGGCAGGCCTCATCGTTGCTCACTTCTTGGCATAAGCTGGGGGTATAGTGGGTCTTAGAGAGGAAGGTAGAAAAGAATGCTGTATACCATAAGGATGCATGAAAAGAAAAGGTTCACGTGAAAAGTGGTTATCCAGGTCAAGCTTGGGAAATGTGTAACATGACAATTAGGTAAATGTATTTTACTAAGGTTTTCCTGTTAACTAAGCTTTGTTTTCTTGCAGTATTCATAGTTGGGATCATGTTACTCAGGGCCTGGTAGAACTTGGCTTCATTTTAATGGATTCGTATGGGCCAAAGACGATTTTTGATGGCAAAACTATTGAAATCAACTCAGGTCTTTCTAGAACACCAAAGCAGCATGCATGTAAGCTGGGAGCTGATATCCTGTTGGAAACTTTTAAGGTGAGATATTAGTTTAACAACCATTTCCTAATTACTAAATTATGTTATAAATAGGGTATGATATTTGGGAGTTTGGGGAAATAAGCGAGTTTGAGTTCTTAGAGATTGGGATAGTAATTGAAACATAGTTTCAATTTGATGAAATACTTTCTTATTCTTGATAAAGAGTTTTTCATTCTAATTTTTTTTTATCTTTTCTTAGAAGTTTGAATATGTCAGCTTTTCTATGATTTCCTTTTCTTCCTCTAACAGTAAATCATTTCTAATTTGTTTTTTATATTTCCTTATACAAAAAATAATCTTTTACATCGCAGTAGAATATCAGACTTGAAGAATGATATTGTTGAAGGACCAAAAATGGGGAATTTACATTTTTTAAGTTTATTATCATACTTAACTATCATCTCAATCTTAATTTCTAAAATAACTTTCAAAAATTTTTTTTCTTTCAAGTAAAAAGAAAGCTAGATTACATCTGAGGCTAAAGAATGTTGCTTTGCTTAGTGATTCATCTAAGTCATCTTGACATTGAATTATTTAATGTAGCTACGTGCCAAGAATGTAGGCTGAAAGTGTTACTTGGAGGCTAATTTAAATGTAAATCTAGTGTTCTGATCCAAAACTGTGAAGCGAATGCCATGTAATAGCCCTTATGAGTTGTAAGTATGTTTGTTACATGACATAAAAGACTCTTCTTAACAGTAATTTGATTAAAAACATTCTCAGAATAAAGAGCCTTTCATAGTTTTTTTTTTTAATCTTTTTTAAAGCTAGGGAGGTTTCAGTGATATCTACACAGTTGTTGACTTTGTCAAGGTGTCTGTAGAGCATAGAATTTTTTTAAAGATTTATTTTATTGTTTTTGACAGAGGGAGAGACAGACAGACAGAAGAAGGGGGAGGGTCCAGAGCAGTCTCCATTGTTGCATGTCATTGGTTTTCTACATAGTTTCATTCCATAGGTGGATGACGCAGGGCTGGAACCAGGCCAGGGGCCTCCCCTATGGGAAGTTTGCCCCAGTAAGAACGGAACTGGGGGCCCACCCCAGTTCAGCATGTGGGTGGTAGATGGGTCCTCACGGGCCAGGGCCAGAATTTGATACTTGGACCCCGGGGCTGCAAGATGAGTGCTCAACCCTCTGAGCCATCCCGGCATCCCCAGAGCATATAATTGCTAATCTAATTTTTAGTATGAAGTCTGAAAAATTAGTGTGTAACTCACAGTAATTAAATTTAAATAAAAATTTGAACTAAAAGTCTCATGAAAATTCAAAACAGGTCTTCTTTTGGGTAACCACTGTGCTTCTAAAAACTGAGGAAATAGCACGTGAAGATATTTCAGTTTCCAGAAATTTTCATGGGCTTATAAATTTTTTTTTTTCAAAGATTTATTTTTGTTTTTGACAGAGAGAGAGAGACAGAGACAGAGAGAAGAGGGAGGGCCCAGAACAGTCTCCATAGTTGCACATCATTGGTTTTTCCACATAGTTTCATTCCACAGGTAGGCACGGGGCTATACAGGGCAGGAACTGGGACAGGGTCTCACCCTGGTGAGAACTGAACCGGGGGCACACCCCCGCTCAGCATATGGGTCCACACGGGCCGGGGCTGGGATTCGATCCTCGGTCCCTGGGGCTGCAAAGTGCAACCCACTGAGCCATCCTGGCTTCCCATGGGCTTATAGATTTTTAAATGGTATACATGCATCAGAAATGTGGATGTTGGCCTGTAATGGGTAAGTAAGTAGATTTATTTCTGTTTGATGCTGGACCTTATAAGTAGCAGTGCTTTCATGTGCTCTCTTTTTTAGGCTAAGAAACATGGGAGTTTTCTCTGCTGGTGAATCATCTCAGCACAGAGTGAGGGCACAGCTGAGTGATCCTGTCTTTCCAGATGATTCACATTATATTTGTCTTTGAAATAAACAGTCAAGTTTTACTCATATCCAAACTGTTCTTCATTCTGCTTAACACACATTGGTGAAATTGTAAGCTGAAAGTCACTAAAAATATTTTATTGGTTCTTCTATTCTTTTTAGGTCCATGAGATGATCAGACAAGAAATTCTGGAGCAAGTCCTCAACAGAGTTGTCACCAGAGCATCCTCTCCTATCAACCATTTTTTAGGTATTGAACTTTGGAAGGGGTAGTCAAAGTTCTTAGGAGTATTTTCATTTCAGTGTTATGATGTTTTGGTCAAGGAAAACAAATTTTAACAATATAGTAGTTTAATGCAGTATCTTTGGTTATGCTGTCAGTAAAGCCTAAGTCCATTTAAATTTTCTGGTTGTCCAGAAAGTAAGGAGCATATAACTAATGAGTGAAACTTCTGTCTTGCACCAACTTTCTCTCTGTTTTGTTTAATACTTCTCAAATGAGTGCTGATCTGCTACCACTCAGTGACCTCCCATTCTCTTTTTTTTTTTTTTTTTTTATTTATAGAGAGTAATTATTTTATCTTCAGTGCATATTTATTTTTATTTTACTTTTGACAGATAGAGACAGAGACAGCTAGAGAACCGAACTGTGGGAACTCCCCAGTTCAGCATGTGGGTCCGCCTGGGCCGGAGCCGGGATTCGATCCTCGGTCCTCGGGGCCTCAAAGCGAGCACTCAACCCGCTGAGCCGTCCCGGCTTTCCCACCTCCCATTCTCTTAACCATCACACCTCCAGTCTCTTTCTATGTAGCTCTTTCCTTCCTAGTACTGTGCCCTGTGAATTCTAACAGCCTTAGCTTTCCTGATTCTCAACTCTGTCCCTTGAACTCAGAAAGACCACTAGAATTTGAGTTTGCCCTCTCTGTGCTGCTGCCTAGAAACTCTCCAGCCAGTAAGGTGGGGCAGTTAATAATAGAAGGCTCACCTTGTTTTTTCCCCTTTTCTCAGAGGTCATTGCCCTGTACTGCTTGTTGTCTAGTATCTGAAAATTATTGTTTAATATAATTTGGACATTTTGTTGCTGCTTAAAGTTGGAGGATAAATCTGTTCACTGTTATTTCATCATGGTGGGAAGTAGAAGTCATTGCTCTTTTTATTCAGTCTTGTATATGTCATACTTATTTTCTTTTCGGTTATTTTTGTGGATGTGGCTTCCAAATCTTTGTCAAGACTATCCTCTTTCCTCAGTGCTTTCATTCCTGCTAGATAATTTCTTTTTAGTGTTTTTTTCCCCTTTTTTATGTCAAATGCAATACAGTTGTTCCTTCACACAAATTCCCCTTTTTATCACCATTGTTTATATTATCTTAAGCCTGGTTCTCCAGGTCACAGAGGCTGGAATGCCTTTATATCTTCTTAGACACACCTGATACCAGAATTCTCTCATTCTTTCCCGTGTGCTGTTACTTTTTCCTTCTTATTTATACTCCCCTTCCACCACCCCCCCATACCAATTTCCTAGTTCCCAGTTTTATAACTTTGCATTTAGACTACTGCCACAGCTTCCTAACTGGTTTCTCTGATATCTCTATTCTCTGCAGCAATTTAGCCTACACAGCCACCAGATAAGATTCCTAAAGTACCACTCCATTACTTGAAAATTACCAATCCCTTCAGTAATAAATTGTCAGCTCTATACCCTAACACTTCAGGTCCTTGACAGTTTGAGCCAACATTAATTTGTTTATTCTGAATTCTTTACCCCAACTCCACAGATTTCCCCGCCTGTCCTCTGAATATGTCTTACACTTAATATACCTATACACTTTACCCCTACTTTCCCCTTTACATATACTAGGCCGTTCTGGCTCTTTGTGCATTTAATGGTACCCATCTTTCAGAACCTGGCCTAATTTCCTTCTTTCTACTTTTCTAAAGCAAACCAATTGATAATGATCTCTTCCTTTGAACTTTTTTATCTCTCTCTTTACCATTTGATAGGCAATAAACTATGCTTAGAATTATTAGATATTTGGCATTGTTTTGTATATTTACCTCTCTCATTTCTTTATATTTAAAATATATTCACTTGACTTCCAACTAAATTAAAAGTCTTGAAGGTAGAGAGACCATGTTTTATGTTTTTATATATTCCTGATAGGACCATATTATGCTTATACATGGTGAACGTTTATAAATTTTTATTGATTTAACTTGGAACAATGAAGACATTACGTGCTACTTGTCTTGGAAGTATAACGTGTTTCTTTCTTTTAGACAGGTTAATTCCTTTTATAGATTTATTTTATTGTTTTTGAGAGAAGGTAAAAGAGAGAGCAAGAGAAGGGAAGAGGGCCCAGAGCAATCTCCACAGTTGTACGTCATTAGTTATGACATGGTTTCATTCCACACAGTTGGATGTGGGGCCATGCAGGGCGGTAACCGAACCAGGAACCTCCCATATGGGAGACAAAAACCTTTGCCATTGAGCCGTCTCGGCAGTTATCCGTTGCTTCACAGTTCTTAGCACATGGGGTTTGCATGGGCTGGGGCCAGGAATTGAACCCTGGACCTCATGATTGCAAGACAAGCACTCAAACTGCTGAGTTATCCCAGCATCCCCTAGACAGGTTAATTTTTGTAGTCTTATCAGATTGCAGAAGTAAGTTAAAGTATCCTGGTTATACTCACCATAAAAATATGTACATGTATATGATCAGTAGATATTTATGTTGCAGTAAATTTAACTTGAGAAAGGAAACAAACTCTTTTCCATTTCTTTCCCCATTAAAATTTTCCTTTTATTAGGAATATCTTTAGTTATTTGAGGCAATTCATTATAAATTCTGTTTTACAGGCCTGCTTTCAAGTATCATCATGTGTTCACCCTTGGTTCTGCAGAGTTGTTCTTCTAAAGTCACAGAAACTTTTGACTATTTATCCTTTCTGCCCCTTCAAACTGTACAAGGGCTGCTGAAAGCAGTACAGGTAAGTCTGAAGGAGCTTGTCAAAACTGAGCTTGAACTGTAATGAAAGTCTCTTCATATGTGTTGCTTCACAAATACATATGTCTAAGAAATCCTATTTCCTTTGATTCTAAACATAAAACTCTATTAAAGGGCGGCAGCACTGAGCTCTAGACCAGGGGTGTCCAACCTTTGGCTTCCCTGGGCCACATTGGTAGACGAAGAATTATCTTGGGCCACACATAAAATACACTAACACTAATAATAGCTGGTGAACAACAGGAAAAAAAATGCCAAAAAATATCTCATAGTGTTTAAGAAAGTTTACTAATTTGTGTTGGGCCGCATTCAAAGCCATCCTAGGCCACATGTGGCCTGCAGGTTGTACAAGTGTGTTCTAGATTCTGTTTTTCAAGTTTACTTTCTCTTCATAGCACTAATGCTCTTCTTGATTGGTTTTCAAGTTAGTGAAATAATTGAAAGGCTCTTAGAAAATTATTACTTGAGAATAATAGATTTAAAGGCATTCACACAACTGGTTTCAATGTAGTATTTCAAGTACACTTACTTATTACTAGGTGTAACAAATATTGAAACGTATATGAAACAGAAATGAAGTGCCTTAGATAAGCCAAATAGTTGCAGTATTGGGTAGAAATATGCCAAGGCTATAAAGTTGTTACATTTTTACCCACTGATTCTTTCTCTTTTCAGCCCCTTCTCAAAGTGAGCATGTCAGCGAGAGACTCCCTGATACTTGTCCTCCGGAAAGCTATGTTTGCTAGGTATGTAGCATCCCTTGAGACCCCAGGAAGTAGTACCTTTTCATGTTACTTAAAATCTTGTCATCTTGTGCAACCTGTTCACAGTGGGCATGCAAATTCTTAACCCACAGAACACATTAATCAATTAAAGAGGTGAGCCTTATTACAGATCCATTTTGCAGATCAGTAAATTTAGGCTTAGAGAAGATAAGTGGCTTTCCAAAAATCAAACAGTGGTAGAGCTAGAATTTGAACTCTGATCTCAGGTACTGTACACCCCTAAAACAACCTTCAAGATAAGGTTCCAGTGCCAGCTGGTAGCAGTTCTGAAGAAGAAACCACTTTAATTAAGAAGAAAATATTCAAAAAACTTATTTTAGTGAACATCAGAATTGTGATCTAGTAACTACAGACCAAATAAATTGAGGGGTCTCGGTTTTTTGTTTTTTGACTTAGCTAATGCTTTCTGACCTCTTCCTCTATTTCTTAATATGTAAACTTGAGATGATAATACCATCTTCTTAAAAATACTGTGAGACAAGTAATAAGTGGAAAGCATTTGATACTTTAAGATGCCCAATTAATATTTTATTGGCTATGTGAGATACACTCATGGATAGCCAGTGGAACAGCTAATGAGTAGCTAATACTATTATCCCTGTTCTAAAATTGACAACATTTTGTTGTTACTCTTTACCCAGAGACATGTTTGATTGGCCAAGGTTGTATATTGTAGCATCTATAACATGAGTTAATCATTGAACTTCAGTGAGATGAGTGTACCATTTTTCTGGGTGGATGGTTTATAAGGTACCAATCACTGCACTCGTCTATGAAGAAGGGAAGTGTTCCTTCAGACAGAGAGAACTTAACAATATTCTTTGTGATATAGTACTTATATTTGAGTTATCAGCCCATTGCAGAGTCTCGTAGCACTCTTGTTCTACTTCCCCAAATAGACTTGTCAGGATAGAAGAAAGTATAGAGAATGTCATGAGATTAAGTAGGTAATGAAAAAATTGGCTGAATTCCTGTACTGCTAATTGTTGTCAACATCCTTATTTGAGTATGTAAATTCAATTTATTTTTTCTCTATGCTTCACTGTTTATATGTATTTCTCTGTACACACCTAACTAGATTTTTATTTTTTGATCCAGAGGCCTATTTCTTTGAATTTAGTACTGTTTGTTAACTGTTTACTGTCTCTCTCTCTATTCCTGAGCTAGCCGGCTTGATGCCCAGAAATCTGCAGTTGCTGGGTTTTTACTTCTCCTGAAGAACTTCAAAGTTTTAGGCAGCTTGTCATCCTCTCAGTGCAGCCAGTCTATTGGTGTTAGCCAGGTAAGGAGTGCGCACACTGACTTGTAGTGTGTGCAGCGATGCAGGAGTTGGTGATGTGCAAACCATCTTCTTTCCCTCCACTCTGATTGTACTAGCAGTGCTGTCATGATCATGGCGAGTGATGCTATCCAGTACGTTAGCCATTATGCATCAGTGTGACTGTGGAACTGAACATTTGAAATGTGGCTAGTCCAAGTTGAGTTGTGCTATATATGTAAAGTACACACTGGATTTTAAAGACATAGTGAGAAATAAAATAATGTAAAATATCTCTAACAATTTTTTATTTTGATGACATGTAGAGATAATGTTTTTATATGTAGAGTTAAGTAAAATATTAAAACAACTTTTTACAAAAACTTGGTAATTTGGCCTTTGGAAGCCATAAAATTGTCTTTATAACTTAAATTGTGTACTGTATGATTTGTACATAACAGACATTAATATAACAATTTCATCAGGAATCCTTTATTGTTCTAGTATAACTGTACAAAATGTTTTGTCTATAACATATGGCATGGATTAAATATTAGGAACACTGGTTATCATTAGTGTAGTGTCAGCATCATCCTCATTTTGCGGATAAGAAAACTAAGGTCCAAAGAGAGGAAATAACTTCTCCAAGGTGATAGAACCAATAAAGGGTAGAACTGGGATTTGACCTCAGTCAGTATTACCGGTAACTGCCTTGCTAAGATTCCTATAATAGGGATTAGGAATGTTTGGTCTATAATTGCTGAATTTATTATGTAAATCAAACAAGGGGTGGTATTCTTTGTTATGTCCATTTCTAAACTAAAAACTACCTTTATACCTCTTAGGATTTTGTGGAAGCAAAAAGAGCTAGATTCCTCTAGCTACTGAAGACATTTAAGAAAGTCTTCTAGCCTTTTATGTAAACTCAAGTATATTATGACTTTCTGGATTCTAGTGGCATGAGATAATCTTTGTGCCTTCTTAAACAACTAACATTGCCAAGAAAACCTTAAAGGATGGAAAAGAGTTTATTTTGCTAAAATGTTTGAAAATTCTCTTGCTCCAAACCAGAGTAAGAGTGACACTTACCATAGTGATGATTGTAATGTCTGCCTCAGTCCTGGGTTTTGGCATATAGGGAAAGCAAAGTCTGAGTTTCTTTGACCCAAGAACATAGGCTCATTTTACCTCCTTTTCCTTTCAGGTTCATGTGGATGTTCACAGCCGTTATAATTCTGTCGCCAATGAAACATTTTGCCTTGAGATCTTGGATAGTTTGAGGAGATGCTTAAGCCAGCAGGCTGATGTTCGTCTCATGCTTTATGAGGTAAATCGACTGAGTAGAAGGAATATAGCAATCTCCCAATAATAATCTTTTTTATTTTAATACTTCTTTTTCTGATTATAAAAGTATAATTAATACATATATTTTTATTTGATAATTATAACTGGTAGGTAATGATCGTTAGCCAAAACGTTGTTTAAGATGAGGCTTCATAAAGAATAGTTGAAACACTGTAAATGTTTTACTTTATTTTGAAATACTTAAATGTACCATTAATTTGCCAGTCTTTTGTTTTAAAGCCAAGTCCTTTTGTATTGTTTTGTTTTTTTAAAGATTTATTTTTATTGTTTTTGACAGAGAGAGACAGAGAGACAGAGATAGAAGGGGGAGGGCCCAGAACAGTCTCCATAGTTGAACATCATTGGTTTTTCCACATAGTTTCATTCCACAGGTGGGCGGGGCTGCACAGGGCAGGAACTGGGCTGGGATCTCACCCCAGTGAGAACCGAACTGGGGGCACTCCCCACTTCATATGGGTCCGCACAGGCCGGGGCCAGTCCCCGGGACTGCAAAGTGAGCACTTAACCCACTGAGCCATCCCGGTTTCCCCTGTATTGTTCTTTTAAAGATTTATTTTTATTGCTTTTTTGACAGAGAGAGACAGAGAGAGGGGGGAGGGCTCAGAGCAGTCAGTCCCCATAGTTGTACATCATTAGTTTTCGATATAGTGTCACTCCACTGGTGGACGCAGGGCTGCATATGGCAGTAACCAGGCTGGGGGCTGCCTCATGTTCCCCAGTAAGAACTGAACTGGGGGTGCACCCCAGCTCAGCATGTGGGTCCCCATGGGCCAGGGCTGGGATTTGATCCTTGGACCCTGGGGCTGCAAAGCAAGCACTCAACCCACTAAGCCATCCCGGCATCCCCCCTTTTGTTTTGTTCTGTTTTGTTTTTAAGTATGAGTCAGCCATTTGAAACTGTTCAGTGGGTTTTTGATAGATCCCAAGGTAATTATATAGAGAAAGAATGGTCTTTTTAATAAGTGGTGCTAGAACAATTGTTCATTATCTTGGGGGATCCCAAAACCACCACCATGTTTAATGATTTCTCTAGAACGACTCACCAAACTCAACATGTATTCTCATGGCTATGATTTATTACAGTTAAAGGATACAAAGCAGAATTAGCAGAGGCAAGAGACACAGGGTGAACTCTAAAGGAAGCCATGTGCCGTCTATTAAGAGTCCTTTCCAGTTGCACAGGATGCACTTCATTCTTCCAGCAATGGGTTGTGATACCACATACGAAGTTTCCTACTAGGGAAGCTCATTAAAGACTTGGCATCCTTTTTTTTTTTATTGGGGGCTGGTCTCATAGGCATCTTTGCTTAGCACATACCAAAGCGCCAGACTCCCAGAAGCAAAGCAGGTACTTACCATAAACCACATTGTACAGTTTAGGCACAGTAAACCTCTTCTATCATTTAGAGAAAGTTTTGTATCAGTGTAGGAAGCTGTTTATCAGCTAAATTCCCAGCCACTAGCCATGGACCAACCTTGTGAATAGGCTTCACTAAAGATAGCAGTCTCAGATGTACTCTGTTTAACACTTTTATGTATAGTCATCATCATGCAATAAACAGTCTCTACCCTTACAAGCTCCAAACTTTAAAAATTAACATGAAATGTTTCATAGACCTAAATCTATTAGGAATTGATGTTCATTTATTCTCAAAAACCTACTCAGTCCTTCACTGGTTTGCAAAAACTTTGTGTATTGATATATTTGCTTCAAGTGTATGCCAGATTGCCCTTTGATTTTAAAAAATAATTATCCTTTAGGCCTACAGAAATATTAAATTTTAGATGTTAAAGCCATTACTCTTTTCCTTTGAGACATCTATTTTTGTGTAGAGGCCATATCCTTCCAATGAATATTCACTAACATTTTCTTGTTATTTCATGTTTTTTTCTTTTATGTTTAACTACTTAGTTCATCAGAGTTTGTTTTGCTACACTAGATAAGGACCTAACTTTTTCCCTCAGGTTAAACACTTTTTCAGACATTATTGCCTTCTTTATGTGTACTAAGTCTATTTCTGTTTGTATGCTCTGCCTTCATTTTGTCTGTTCATTTTTGTGCCATGACCACACATATCTTTTATCATTATAACATAAAATATTTTAATACCTTTTAGGGCTAATTTTCCTTTTTTCTTTTTTAAAAAGTATATATTTTGAGGGAAGCTATTAATGCTCATTAGCTTTTTCTCACAGATGAACAATACAATCTTTCCCTGGTTCTCAAAAGAAAGTTCTCCCATAATTTTAATTTGAATAGCTTTTTTTGAATTGTTAAATTTATTGGGGTATCATTGGTTGGTAAAAATTACATAGGTTCTAGGTGTACCGTTCTATAAAGCCTCGTCTATGTGTTCACCACCCAGAGTCAGTTCTTCCATCACTGTATATTTTGATGCTCTATCCCGCCTCCCTCAGCCCCCTCCCCCCTTACCCTCAGGTAACCACTAAACTATTGACTGTGTCCATGAGTTTTTGTTTCTTTGTTACTTTCAGTTTTATATTTCACATATATGTGAAGTCATATGATTCTTGAATTTGAGCAGGTTTTAACTGAGACTGGGAAATTTTGATTGGGGTGAAATGTCATGGTCATTCACATTAGGGTGCTTAGGTCCAGGAGGCACTTTTGAAGCACTGGAAACTAAGTGAAAAGAATGTCAAGGAAAGGCTGTTAATGTAGGGTGAGAGAAAAGAGTGAGCGCCTGGACATCCCTGACTGAGAGAGCAAAGTACTAGAAAGCCAGAAGTGACCTGTTGTTTAAAAAGTGTGAGGATTGGGATCATTTTATTAATTTGATTTTCAGTGATTAGCGATCTCTTTAGCTTAGGCAGATAACTTAAACTTTGTAATTGTTTCTCCTTCTAGCAAGTAATGTCTCTATCTTTTTCAGAGAACTGAGAATAAGGTAAAGAAAGAGAAGGTTATTTCAAAGTTATAACTGTCCAAATCACTAGTATCTCTATTAAAGAGCTATTTGGTTCTGTATTTGATTTCTTTCAGGGGTTCTATGATGTCCTTCGAAGAAACTCAAAGCTGGCTAATTCAATCATGTACAATCTGCTGTCACAGGTAAAAGGATATTTTTATGGATATAGAGAATAGATACAAACTTTTCAAAATCTAAAATAATTTCCAAATAGTGACTGGTACATAGTGAACATATCTGGGGTATGTTGATGCCATCTTGATGTTTATTTTAATTATCAGTTATCTTCCTGCATGTTACCATCATCTAACAGTTATCCCTCTCGGTTAACAGTCAGCATCTTAAATCAGAAGAATTTTTTAAAGAACTATTTGTACAGGGGTTATCAGCAGCTATATCTGCTATTTTTTATTTCTAAAAGAAAAAAGAGAGGGAGATCTGGAGCAAATATAGCAAAATATTGACATGTGTTAAGTCTGTGTGATGGACACATGGTTGTCAGCTTATTATCTGTACTTATCAGCTTAGTAGAAGTTTTTTAAACTATGAAATATTTCAAAGTACCATCAAAATGGGAAGAATTCAGCTATAGACTAACTATATAGTATCACTGAGATCTTTTACACTCACCACTTATTCATTAAGCATTTATTTCAATTTTTAAATAGCTTTATTGAGAAATAATTCACATACCATACAATTCACCTATTTAAAGCGTACAACTCATAATGGGTGGTTTTTAGTATATTCAAAGTTGTACAACTAATACCATAATCAGTTTTAGAACATTTCATCACCTCAGAGACTCCACACCCTTTAGCTACTACCTCCTAGTTTTCTCATTTTATCCCCCACCTTCCCCACCTTAAGCAACCTCTAATCTAATCTCTGTCTCTATAGACTTGCCTATTGTGGACATTTATATAAATGGAAACATATAATATATAGTCTTTTGTAACTAATGTCTTTTACTTAACAATGTTTTCAAGGTTCGTCTGTGTTGTAGCATGTATCAGTACTTCATTCCTTTTCATGGCTAAATAATATTTCATTATATGGTATTGGAACCTTTATGTGCATGTATTAAGAGAGTTCAAGATGCTATTATGTACTGATAGTAATAATAGTGCCTAACATTGAGCATGTAGAGGGCCAAGCATTTAATGTAGCCCTATGTGTGGATGATCTCATTTAGTCCTCACACAACTCTTTAAAATAAGAACAGTTACCTCCATTTTATAGATTTATAGTTTTAGGCTCTGAGACATTGAGTAATTTAATTTGCCCAAGATCACACAGTAAGTAGAAGAGCTAGGATTTGAACTCATATATTCTTGGCTCAAGAACCCAAGCATTGGAAAGCCTCATGTAAAATACTGGAGTAAGGATAAGCAAAATCTTTTCAATAAATGGTGTTGTGAAAACTGGATATCCACATGCAAAAAAATGAATTTGGATCCTTTATACTATGCACAGTAATTAAATCAATATGAATCAAAGAACTAAACCCTAGCTAAAATTACAAAACTCTTAAGAGAAAAATGTAAGGGAAAAGCTTCATGACATTGAATTTAGCAATTTCTTAGACATTGGTGAGAAGTAACAAGAGAAAAATTAGATAAATTGGACTTCGTCAAAATTAAAAACGTTTGTACATTCAAAGACCACTATCTACAGAGTAAAAAGGCAACCCACAGAATAGGAGAAAATACTTGCAAATAATGTATCTGCTAAGGAATTAAGATCCAGATTATATAAAGAACTCATAAGTCAATTAAAAAAAAACAACAATTAAAAATTAGTCAAAGGACTAGAATAGACATTTCTCAAAAAAACCCAAAGCACACATAGTTAAACTACCTGAGAATATGCTCAACATTACTAGTTGTTAGGGAAATGTAAATCAAAACCACAGTGACATACCACTTCACGTCTATTAGAATGGCTGCTATCAGAATGGAAAATAACAAGTGGCCATAAGTATGTGCAGAAATGGAAACCTTTGTGTATTACTGATGGGAATGTAAAATGGTGTGTCTGCTATGGAGTATGACAGTTCTTCAAAAAATTAAACATAGAAATTATCATTTGATCCAGCAGTTCCACTTTGGATATATACCCAAAAGAAATGAAAGAAGGGGACGTATGATAAATTTTATTAAGTGCATTTTTTAATTTATTGAGATAACTATGATTTTTCTCCATATTTTCTTGCTGTGGTCAATTGTATTGATCTAAGCAAATATTGTGTTCTTGGCATTAACCCTAATTCTTTATGGTATATTACCATTTTTGTACATTACTGGATTCAGCTTACTAGTAATACTTCATTTAGAATTTTTACATATATGTTTATAAGAGGGAATGGCCTATAATTTTCATTTCTCATAGTGAATTTCCTTGGTTTAGTCTGAGCTTAGTAAAATGATTAGGGAACAATGCCCCTTTTTCTAGTTTTTGTAAAATTTGAAATTGGTAGTTATTTCCTTTATTCATTTTTTTCCCTTGTTTGGAAGTTAAATACAAGGGTTTGTCCAACCTTTTGGTTTTCCTGGGCCACACAGGAAGAAGATTATCTTGAGCTACACATAGACTACACTAACACTAATGATAACTGATAAGCTGAAAAACAAAAATTTCTAAAAATCAC
This sequence comes from Craseonycteris thonglongyai, assembly GCA_004027555.1. Taxonomy (NCBI): domain Eukaryota; kingdom Metazoa; phylum Chordata; class Mammalia; order Chiroptera; family Craseonycteridae; genus Craseonycteris; species Craseonycteris thonglongyai. Next base: position 58,636 of record PVKE010005212.1, read on the forward strand.
AAAAGAATCTCATAATATTTTAAGAAAGTTTATGGGGGAAGCCAGGATGGCTCAGTGGGTTAAGCGCTCACTTTGCGGCCTTGGGGACCAAGGATTAAATCCCGGCCCTAGCCCTTGTGTACCCATATGCTGAAGTGGGGAGTGCCCCCAGTTCAGTTCTCCCCGGGGCGAGACCCCAGCCCAGTTCTTGCCCTGTGCAGCCCCATGCCCACCTGTGGAATGAAACTATGTGGAAAAACCTATGATGTGCAACTATGGAGACTGTTCTGGGCCCTCTCCTTCTCTCTGTCTCTGTATCTCACTCTCTCTCTGTCAAAAACAATAAAAATAAATCTTAAAAAAAAAAAAAAATTTACGAATTTGTGTTGGGTCGCATTCAAAGCCATCTGGGCCATATGTGGTCTGCAGGCTGCAGGTTAGACAAGCTTATTGTCTACTCTCTTTCTTTAAACTTTAAATTTGTGGCTTTTCATTTTCCAGACTACACAATTAGTGTGAATTCTAGCCATAACTACATTTGGGGACTGGCTTGTGGTTAGAAATTCCTAGGTGGGGCTCCCCCCCCCGCCCCCCCCTTCACCTAAAGTCAAGGCTCAGTTCTGTACATATCCCTACCAGCTTTCTCCATGTGATCTAGTTTTTAGGCTCACCCACTAAAGTTAACTCCTTTTGAGAAGTCCAGTTTAATGTGAAGTTCTCTGGTACAGCCTCTACCCATGAGGGCCCTAGGCTTTGTCTTCAATTCTATGAATTCTACAATGTTAATTCTGGGCGTCAAGGATTGGCAGATGCTGTCAGAGTTAACACTAATTCCTGAGCTCATTTGCTCTTGTTTTTGCTTGATTCATGCTTTATGACATTTTATAATATATTCAAACCTCTGAGGAGTTCTCTTACTTTCCCGTGATCTTAGCCTTTACTTAATAAGTGTGTGTGTATAAATTTTAATGCAATAGTGTTTTTATTGTTCTCTACCAGCAGGGTTTCTCTAGACTCCTTGTCCATCATTTTTCTGAAAGTGGAAGGAAGTCTTTTCTCCTTCTTCCCCCTCCCCTCCACCTTTTGCTTTGTCACTGCTTTGTGAGAATTCTGAAGAAGTTCCATTTGAAATTAAGATCTCAGATGTGTAGAAATGATTGGAGAGTCTTATAATATTCATAAAAAGCTTTTCATTGTGTCTTGGACCTGATCCTATTTAAAATTTATATTCTGTTACCGTATTTTCCGGCGTATAAGACGACCGGGCGTATAAGACAACCCCCTAATTTTACAGTTAAAACATAGGTTTAGGCCTATATTCGCTGTATAAGACTACCCCCCCCCCCACTTCCGAGGCAACACCAGTTCTTTTTTTAATTGAATTTTTAATGAATGACATTTTTCGAACATACCGTAATATACCGTACATTGATACGATAAATGGAAGGTCTCTTCACAAATGGCAATGCCATGAACTTGACCGAGAAACAAGAAATCCAAAAGAGAACATTAACAATGATGGCATCATCTGGAAAGAAAATTACATGAAGAACTTGCAGAAAACGCTTGTTTGTGACTG
>PVKE010005213.1:0-60201 GCA_004027555.1 Craseonycteris thonglongyai
GCCCAGCGGCTCCTGCCAGGGGCTGAAGTGGGGAGTGGATGCGCTGACCCTACACCTGTGCTCTGGCCCTGCGTCACAGGCGACCCATTCTGGGTAAGGATAAACACTAGGCAGCCTGTTCACAGGCAGTGAGAAGGGGGCCGGAAGGAGAGTATCCCTTCCAGCACATTCCCCTGCTAGAGAGGCCCCCACAGAGGCCCACAGCCAACACTCCCATATCCCACTTCCCAGCCAGGGGCACTGCAGGCTTCAGGCTGCTGGGGACCCACTTCATCGAGGGGGGACGCACCCCACCCACACCGAGCCTGGCCCCTGCTGCCTCCTGCCCTCTCAGCAGCTCTGCAGATAGTGAGACCTCTCCGGGCGCTGCCATCCTTGGGCAGGGCACAGGCCATGGACCCTGCGTCCTCCTCAGAAACACCCAGAGACACCCAGAAGAACCGAACTGAACCGATTCCCAGGCCCCAGCCCAGCTCTACTAGAGAAGCATCCTGGAAAGCTATGCTTCTATATAACAAGTTACCCAGGAGCGAAGAATGCAAGGGGTCCTCCCACAGGCCCCACCCTAGGAAAGAGGGTGCTGCCGCCCCTTAGATAATATAAGCAGCTACCCCTCTCCCAGCCCCCCTGTGAGGTGCCTTTGACCTTCATCCCCACTTTATGACAGAGACAGGGTTCCCCAAGGTCTCCCGTCAATCATGGTCGCGTGGGGGCCTTAGTGCGTTCGGTGTCCGAACTGGGCCCCGCCTTCCAGCTCGCACCCCACCTTCTCCCCTCCAGCGATTGTACTTGTCTTCCTTCTGAGACCCACTGCATTGAATCCGGGTCCTGTCCGCTCGTCAGCCACCCCGATGAAGAGCCGTGAGCGCTCCAGACAGGGCGGAGGCCGCCTGGACACCCCACCCAGGTCCTGAGGGGGCCCCCTCTGTGGGGGGGCTCTCCCAGAAGCGGGCGGCAGCCTCAGCTCCCTCTGTTCCCTTTCTGATCCCTGCCTGCCTCCCCCCGGCGAGGGCCCTGCACCCCTCCCCATAAATAGCTCTGGTATTCTTCAGCGGCGGCTCAGACGGCGTCCTTGTTCGCCTTCTTATTTCTGTCCAAAGAACTGCCAGCGTCCTCACCGCCCTAGGGATGCGTCCCTAACCCGTCTTTGGGGTGGGGGGAGAAGCCACATGGTGGGTTAAAGAGATAGGATGGCGTGGGTCAGGGACAGCGAAGGGTCTGGCCCAGGTGCTTGGGAGTCAGCGAGGACGACCTCGCAGGGCTGGTCTGTGATGGGGAGGTGGGGGCAGGGGTAGAATCAGGAGGAAGCTGTGGGATCAGGGATCAGAGCACTTGAAGCCTTATACTAGAATAAGGCGACCAGATTGTAACATTGGTAAAGCGGGACACCATTGACTGGGGGGGGAGGGGGTTCTTGATTAAAAATTGGGTGTATCTACTGCCGTTCCCTAGCTTGTCGTGCATTCTTTCCAAAAATCGGGACTTTTTTAAAACGCCGCGGGACGCGGGACAAATTGTTAAAAATTGGGACTGTCCCGCCAAAAGCGGGACGTCTGGTCACCTTACACTAGAAGGTCCCCACCCCGATGAAGGTGAGAGAAAGAGCCAGCTCTTCTCCACCTGTCGGGGGTGGGTGTTGGTGGACAACACACTCAGGCCAGGAGACAGGCCAGCTTCTATGGGCCGCGGCCATTTATGGGCTCCAGCCGGACTCCAGCTTGGGTGACAGCGGTGTGCCGATGTGCAGGGTCCCTGGGACCCAGCCGCCCTCGGGGCTGTGGTTCCTGTTTCATGACAGGCAGGAGCCGAAGAAAGGTCCTCAGTCTGCACGTCAGGGCCCCTCACCCGCTCAGGCCGCTTGCACAGCCCCGTACGTTTCTCGGGCTACACACCTCATCGCCTCTCTACTGGGCGTCCCGCCCTGTCTCTCTCCGATCCTGCGGGCGTCAGGCCTTGTGCAGCCCGGGGCGTGCCCTGCGGAACTCACCGTGGTGTACAGTCTTCCTCTACTACTCATCGCAACGAAGAGGGCGCTTCTCACGCCAAAGAGACTCACCACGCCTCGCTCCACAGTGGAAATCTCCAGCAGGCCTGGCAGGGGAATGGAGGCAGAGTTACCCACAGCTGGTGCCCATCAGAGGGGACGCCAGCCTCATGACAAGCCAGCGTGGACAGCGAAGGCCGCCCCCCTGCCCCTACAAAGTCCAGCCCTCCCTCCCCGCCAGCCCGATCTCTCTACCCTTAGGAGACCCAGCAGCTAGATGCCGCAAGGGGAGGTTGTGGACATCAGAGTCAGGTGTCACCAGGGCCCCTTAGGTGTCTGCTGAGGATGAGCTTTGAACCTGGGCTTTCACTGAGTTCATCGCACAAGGTCCTTGACTTGGGGAGCAAAAGTGAATTCTGATTCATTTCGTTAAAAAAACAAAACAAAAGTGTGCTCTGCCTGCGTCCACCAGTGTCAGCCCGTTTCATCTTGCAGCTACACAGAGCCTGGATCCTGTGGACCCCACGCCCTCATGGATGAGAGAGCCCCTCTAGGCAGCCACCTGTCCACTGACAGACCACAGACCTGGGGACAGAACGGGGCAGGCTGACTTACAGAGAAGGATGTGCTTCAGCGAGAGATTTTGCAGCCCGCTTGCCTTGCCTTCTCCCCGGGAAAAGCTACGTAAGAATCAGCTGGTGTCTCATAGGGTCCGAGGACTCCCACTCTCGCTCTCCCCATCCTTGCCTTACAGTTTCCCCCTGGCTGATGGTGCCCAGAGGTTGTTTATGGTCACAGAGGGACCTGGCATGCTGAGGTCCCTACTACACGGGGGGTCTCGCAGGGGGATGGTGAAGCCCACGGGGCTGCTTGGGCCCGGGTATATTGAGGTGTAAGGTCAAGGCGACTCCGGGGGAGGTGGCTCGGTTCCAGGCATCTGAGTGGAGAATAGCATTTCTTCCCCCCTTTATCATAGGACCCCCGTGCATCCGAGCAAAGCCCCTCGGCCTCAGCCCTGCTGGGACCCACGCCCTCAGCTTCCCCGCTGGCTGCAGCTGGCACTCACTGTATGGGTTCTCCTGGTGCGTCCCGCTGATCCGGCCGTCGGGGGCCACCTGGAGGTGGAAGCCAATGCCCACGTTGCAGTACAGCCTCCGCTGCCGCTTGATGCCCACCAAGTAGCCATTCTGCCAGCTCTCCCCAGCGATCTGGCCCGCCAGCCCGGCTCGGGACCCGGACAGCAAGGTGCCCCAGCCCCGGGCGTCCAGCAGCGTGCTGTTGGCACGCCTGCCAGCCGGCGAGGGCACCCCCATGCCCACTAGGACGCCCAGGAAGACGAGAGTCTGCAGCGTGCCCTGTAGGCGCCCTGCTGCCCAGCACATAGTGATGAACAGCCTCTGTCCCGGGGCCATCCACCTTGCCTCTCAGGCACGTGGTCCGAAGTAATGGCCCTAAAAATACCGCCCTTCTTGTTTTTCTCCCCTCTGCATGGCGGCAGGGGCTTATTTTTGGAAGGCAGATGAAGGCTGCTGACATGAAACCAAAGCCGGTCTCGGGCGCTTGGGTTGGGAGCGGAGGGACCCAGGCTGAGCCGCGGCTGGTTGGGACCATGGCTCAGGGACGCTGTGCAGTCCACTCGCTCGGTCCTGCGCCGGTTATATTGGATTGGACCTGGCTTTATAGCTGGGCAGCCCGGCCCTCCCCAGCGCCACTTATCACCCTGACGTCAGCTGGGCCAGCTCACTTACCCAGGCCTGTAACCTTAACCTGCTCCGGGGCTGGCGGCCTCCCCAGACCCCCACGGCCCTCCCCATGCCCCAGGGATTCTGGGAGCCACTGTCATTCCAACTATGAGGCCGGCATGAAGTGAGCAGGGAGCATCTCTGAGGGAGGGAGGAGCTGGCCGGGGGCCCAGGGGAAGCTGGAGGCGAGAAACTACCCAGGGCCCAAATTGGGCAGAAGTTCTTCGCCTGCCAGTGCTGGCTGCCTTATTTAAAAGGCAAAGGGTAAAGACAGGGATAGGGCAAGGCTTGGAGGCAGATGATGCCTGGGCCCATGACTTACCCGAGAGACCTTTTCATGGAAAGAGCTCACAGTTCAGAGCAAGAGAGGCTCAGGCGACATGGAAAGACTGGACCCTTTCAGCAGGAGAGGACAGAGATGGGGGTGGGGGAGGTGGTCCAAGGAGCAGAGATGGGGGTGGGGGAGGTGGTCCAAGGAGCAGAGATGGGGGTGGAGGAGGTGGTCCAAGGCGCTTTAGGGTCATTGAGGAAGAGAGGGCTGGGGTCTGGCGTCTGCTCACTGTCCTGGCCGTAGCATTCACAAGTTGTCTCTGTCCCTTGACATAGCCCACTGGCCATTTGCCTACCTGGGCTCATCTTTGGCATATTACTCATGTCATTCCCATTTTATAGATGAGAAGACTGAGGTGTAGAGCATTTAAGTGACTGGCCTGGGTTACTGTAACTAAGAAGCGGCAAAGCCAGAATGCACAGAGTCAGCCTTAGTGTAAGGGGTAGGCCTTTAACCTCTGTTTGGTCACCTGTAGCAGGAGTTCATCAATTTCCAGTCTGGCCCAGAGAATCCACTGAACTCATTGCATGCCAAGAGTCGGAGAGAGAGAGAGAGAGAGAGAGAGAGAGAGAGAGAGAGAGAGAGAGAGAGAGAGAGAGAGAGAGAGAGAGAGAGAAGAGAAGAGAAGGAGAAGGGGGAGGGCCCAGAGCTGTCTCCATAGTTGCGCATCACTAGTTGTGACATGGTTTCATTCCACCAGGTAGACCTGAGGCTACGTGGGGCAGGAACCAAACTGAGGGCCTCCCACATGGGAGGCGAGAGCCATCCTTCGCCATGAGCCATCCCCGTGGTTAGCAGTTGCGCTGCAGTTCAGCACATGGGGTTACATAGGCTGGGCTGAGATCAGGAACCAAACCCCGGACCTCGCAATTAAGAGGAGAGGCCTCAACTGTTGAGCCCTCCCGGCATCCCCATTACAGAATTATTTCAACAGCACAAACCGATTCACCATGCACACAGGTTAGAGGCTGTCCGCAGCTTGCGGACAGTTCCTGGGATGAGTCCCCCTGCTCAGGGATTCTTCTGAGACACCAGTCCCTCCTCTCTGATCCAAGTCCCCTCCTCTGGCCTGGGTCTCAGCCTCCAGTGTGTGACTTCTGCCTCTAGCCCCTCGGTGTGGTTCAGTTAGGGTGGAGCTCTGGTGAGATGTTCTGGGAAGCCACACCTTTCAGCTTTGCCCTCTCAGATCCCCTGGAGCCCAGATACTGTCTGTCATGAATCTCAGCGAGTAAACTAAGTGGGGAGCGGGGAGAGATAGATGTACCCCTGCTTAGTATCAGCCTCACCAGTGGGCACCCCAGCTTCCGATCATCTCCCGCCACCCCCACCCCATCCCCTCCATTGCCTTGTGCCTAGACCAGCACCACCATTTCCTACAACAAGGACAGACTGGCACCTGGTGGCACAGGCTGAGTCTACGGGGTAAGCCTCGGTTGGGAAATTGATAAAATGAGAGAGAAAGCAACACTATGCAGCATAAAGAGTTGTGAATAATGCAAAGACAACGTCAAAACAAAAGAAGACCTTCACTCCGGCGTTCCTGCTTGCTTTCATGTGTTTAAGCTTCCATGTCGACAAGAGCAGTGGAGGCTCTATCATCGACGTTGACTTTGGAATGTTGTGTTGATCACGCCTCCTGGGCTGACGTAGGGAAGGGGTGTCCCGGAAGCGTGCTGGAGGGTCAGGAGATGTCAGTCTGAAATGAGCACTTTCCTGGGAGAACTGGAGAGGCACTCATCAGCAGAGGCCAGAATCTTCTGCGGGATTCTTTTTTGGGACCTTCTTAGGGAAGAGATTGAGCTATAACAAGGCCCATGCTATGTATCAATAAAAAGGGTGTATCTCCTTAGGTTCACCTTGTTCCTGATTCCTCTCTGGCTGGAGATTGTGGGCGGGGTCTTATAAAGCAATGGGCTTTGGAATGGGGGAGACCTGGGTTTAAATCCCAACTCTATTACTTACAAGCTGTGTGACCTTGGGAAAAGGTTGAACCTCTCTGAGCCTCAGTTTTGTTTTGTGTTCATCTGCAAAATGAAACTCGTAGTGTTGTCACAGGGATTAGCGATCATATATGTACAGGGCCTGGTGCAAAGTGCAATAGAACTCTGCTTCAGTCTTTTCTCTGACGCACGTTGAAAATCTCTTACCCAATTAAAGGAGGATAAGGCCAACGTGAGGAGGAGCCTCTCTCATCTCAGGGGGCTCCCAGTTCTTACTGCCTGCCACCAGCGCATGTGTGGTGATGGCTGCTAACATATGCAGAGGCGGGCGGCTCGGATTCCTAAAATATTCTGAAAACCAGTAATAGCCTTGGTATCGTCCCCTGTTAAATATAAAACTTAAGTAATTCATGCTATTAAAAAGCCTGCGCCTTATTTTTGTCAGGTGATGTGATGAGGCCTTGTTCTAAATGTGCCTCCTCGGCCTATCTCTATAGCAACCCCCCTGTGCTCGCAGATCCATATATTTTCCCTGAGGGCTAATTAAGTGGACAACTGCTAGGGCATCTTGGTTTACCAGATTTGCACTTGACCCCTCTCCTGGGGCCTAGGGACCCCTGTGGATGTGAAGTGATAAAGAAAAGGCGAACAGGTGGAAGCCTCTCTGTGGACCCCACTCTTGCACATAGTTGCCCAGCAGCCTTTGGGGTTGTCAATCACTGTCTCTGGATGAGCCAAGAGTGAGTGGAGGTGAGCAGGAACAATGTTAATGTTTGCTTCCTTCCACCACAGGGTCCTTGGGCCTGAGCGGGGGTCCATGCCGTCTAGATTGGTCCAATTCTGTCTGCAGGTGGGACTAGCTGTGGCAGCCAGGTGGTCTGCCTGGGATGGTTCCTGTTGATTGCGTAGGAAAGGGCCGACAGCTCAGGAGGGGCCGTATGAGAGAGCATTCCTCTAGGTTGTGGAAAGTTGCCTTTACGTGTGCTTTTTACATTGGATGTTGAAATGGTAAGCTTTGCCTTTTCCTGTCGATAACTTGGAGAATACAGACAATCTTAAGGTGGCAAATGAAGTAGCTGCTGTGGTTCGTGTCTATCTCTGGTCTTGGTCTTTTTCTGAGCTCCCCTGCACGGGGGCCTGGCAGCCTCCCCTGGTCCCTCCCTCCTTCTCGCTCAGCCAGGCCCCTGGGCACCTACGCAGGTATTTAGTGGAGAGGAAAGCGGCTTGAAGAGCGAAAAGGGACATTTAGGGCTCCTGAAACTTGGTATGCGTGGGAAGATTCAAGAGACAGATTTCCTAGTAGCAGACAGGTGCCCAGCTGGGCTTCTGTGGGGAGGGCTAGCTATTGCTTTGCTAGCTGGTCCCTGGCGCGTATCGTCCTTTGTGTTCTGGTGGAACTCGGCTTCTGCTACATCTCAGCCATGTGAGTGGGAGCCCATTAGCAGTTATCACCCACCGTTCCCTAGTTCTTGCCTCTACCAGCGCACATGGTACTTCACCCCACTGTAAATTGCCCCCCCAAGTTATCTCTGAAGTTCCAGGGCGTGTCCCACACATGTTGGTGATCACGTGACTATTCCTGGCTGGGACCATGGCAGTGAATCTGCGTGGGTCACCCTGTCTTGATGGGTATAGTCCCCCCTTATTCATGCTTTCACTTTCTGTGGTTTCAGTGACCTGTGGTTAACCATGGTCCAAAACCTTAAGCTCCAGAAATAAACAGTTCATAAGTTTTAAAGTGCACAGTTGCACGCCATTCTGAGTAGGGTGATGAAATCTCACACCATCCACTCCATCCCGTCCAGGGCATGAATCACGCCTTTGTCTAGCATCAGCGTGCCGTGGACACTCCCCACACCTTCCTTAGTAGTCGTCTCAGTGATCCGACTGACTATCATGGTATCCCTTGTGAACAAGTCACCCCAATTTTACTTAACAGTGGCCCCAAAGCACAAGAAAAGTAATGCTGGCAACTCGGATACGCCACAGAGAAGTCGTCAAGTGCTTACTTTAAGGGAAAAGGTGGAAGTTCTCAATCTAATAAGGAAAGAAAAAAAAACTGTATGCCAAGGTTGCAAAGATCTATGGTAAAAACAAATCGTCGACCCGTGACATTGAGAAGGAGAAAGAAATCCATGCTAGTTTATCTGTAACACCTCAAACTGCACATGTTACAGCCACTGCGCCTCACAGATGTTTAATTAGGGTGGAAAAGGATCCAATGTGGGGAAGACACGAACAGAAAATGGGTTCTGATTGGTGGCAGCATTACCTATACAAAGACTTCAGCGAGGTGTCCCCCGAAATGAGTGATGTGAAGCCCTGTGCTACACAGATTGAGGAACAGGTTTGGACTGAAAACTATAATTACCGGAGAGGAGAGACTGTACCTGCTGATGAAGAAGCTGCTGCTTTTGCCCATTTCCGGCAAAGTTGAGAACGTGAATTAGGGTTCGGTACTATCTGCTGTTTCAGGCATCTCCTGGGGGCTATGGAATGGATCCCCCGTGGATAAGGGGCTGTTCCTTTATTGCATTTTCCATGATAGCTCAGGACTTGAACACCTCGAGGAGTCGCAGTTGCTTTATGCTCTGTTTCAAAGCAAGGACGAATAGTCCCTGCCTCATTGTGGCGCTTGTTAGAGGAATTCCTTGTGCCCTGGCCATGCACACGTTTGGATTTTACTTTCAGACTCTTTGCCTGCAGAGGACTAAATGAACCTTTTGTTCTGGATCAAGGGCATCAGGTGGGATTCACCTCTCCTTCGGGATGGAGTCTTTCTCAGGAGCTCCCGTACGCTTCTCAGGCAAATAGATTTTGCTGGGGCTAGCCCACCCATTGTCTATATACAAGGGCTGTCCAGACACCCCCAAATCCAGCCATCGTGAATAGAACAAGAACGGTTACATAACTGGAGACGTGTAGGACAGCCCTTGTCTATTTGAATCCTGGCATAAGTTAAGACTGGAGACCCTGGTCCATTCCCAGTAGCTTTTCCCAGGGGAGGTAGTGAGGCCCCTGACCCTCAGCTGGATGGCCTGGTCATGCAGGGATTTGCAGAATGAGGCCAGAGTCTCTTCTCCACCCCAGAAAGCAACTTCTTGGGTTAAAGTTCTTCCTGATCTGTTTCTTCCTGTCTCCGTGTTACTGTGCGACTCCCAGCTGGGCCTTCCTTCTCTCGCTGTCTCATTCACCCTGTTTCCTCTCTGTTCACCGCTCTCCAGCCGTCTCGACAAGCCCAGAGCCACCATGCCAAGGAAGCAGCTCCTTGGGCTTGGCTGGCCGCCATGGCTGCACATCTCAGCTGAACTTGCAAAGGGGCAAAGGACTCGGGTAACTTTCTGGAACCTCGGGGCGTAAGAGATTTTTGGCTCTGCTCAGGGTTTTGCGGTTCCTCAGGTTTGCTTTTCATGATCATCATCTAATAATACCTACTGCGTGCTCAAGCAGCCTGGCCCCTGCCAGCCACCACGCAGAGTTATGCAAAAGACGCAACCAGGCTGCATGGCAGCCTCCCCAGAGTGGCATGCGAGGCGCTCTATGTCCTGACCTCTGCCGGCCTTTCGAGCTCCATCCCCTGCCTCTCCCTCCCTGGGAATTTTTGCTTTAACAACCTCACACGGCCTGCTGTCCTTAGGCCTCATTTGTGCCGCTGCTGCCTTCATGTTGTCTTTGCCTGGTGAACTGATTCCCATCTGTGAAGACTCAGTTTAAATGTCACCTCCGGAAGCAATCTCTGACAACCTTCCACCTGTCTCTAAGCTGGATCTGGTGTCCCTGTCTCCTGGCCACGCCTCATTAGAGCCCTGCAAGCATCTCTATTCACTGTCCTCACCAGGTCCTGACAGACCGATTAGGTTATCACTCGGAGAGTAAAAGCCTTGAGGCAGCAAGGACATCCTACTCGTTTCTGTTTGTTCAGAACCTAGTCCAGGGCCTGCCACAAAATAAGCTCTATGAAATGTTTGACTAAAGGTTGCTGGATTAAAGGCTTTGAATCTCTGGATTTCACTGGAAAAGTGATTCTCAAAGAAGGACCACGCCCTCTCTTAAGGTGTGATTAGGATGCAGGTGTGGGTAGGGCGTATTAACTTGAAGACAACGCTTTCAATATTGCAATTTGCATTTTGTCATTAGAAAACCAGTTACGTGGGTGATGTCTGATTCCACCATGTTGGAGAAGCTTCTGCTGGACTTGTACTCCCATCAGAGACAACAAGGAAACTGGACCAAAATATGAGACAATTGTTTTTAGATGTTTGGCAGCAGGCAGGCCTTTGATCCCTGAAGGAAAGGAAGCAAATGAAGTGGACCCTATAGTCACATTTTCTCTCTGCTTGGAGGCACCTTCCAGACATGGAGCAGGGAAGGCAAGCCCAAGTAGAGCCCAGAGGTCACAATGAGCTGAGGAAACTGAGATCAGAGTTTGGGGAGGCCGAGGCAGGCAGGATGCATAGGGTAGAGTACCAAAGAAGAGGGCAGATGCAGAGAAAGAGCTCCAAAAACCTGTTTAGGAGCCATGACAATGAAGTCCTCGAACTTGCAACCAAGCACTTATGTCGGCAGCACTGTACAAACAACTCGGTGAGGTTTATGACCTTGGCGTAGCATGGTATGCTGCTGAATGGCGTTCATTATTGTTGTAGCGTGTTTTTGTGTGCCGTTGCAAGCATGTCGGAGCTTTCATCAGAGCAATGAACAGACTTTTAATTACTTGTTAAACCTGGCAAGAGTGGAAATAAAATCAGGGACGTGTAAATACAAGTTTATGGGGATAATGCCATGAAGAAAATGGCCGTGTACAAATGGATTAAAGGTTTTTCTGAGGGGAGAGACAGCATTATTGATGAAGAGAGGCCAGGGCAGCCAGTAACGAGCAGAACTGATGAAAATATCGCAAACATTTGTCAAATTGTGTGTCAAAATTGTTGGCTGACTGTGAGAAGCATAGCAGACCAGGTAACCATCAATAAAGAAACAATTAGAAAAGCCTTCACTGAAGATCTTGGCATGAGAAAGGTGTGTGCAGAAAATAGTCTCAAAAGAGCTCACTGATAAACAAAAGCAAAGGAGAGTCGAAGTTTGCCAAGACCCTTTGGAGAGGCAAGACGATGTTTTGGGCCATGTTATCACTGGTGATGAGACATGGGTGTACTGAACATGGTTGCAACCCCATGTGCCGAACTGGGGTGCAACTGGTCGCCACCGTGATTGTCCAGCAGTAAAGGTTCTCACCTCCCGTGCAGGAGGCCCCAGGTCTGTTTGTGCCCTGTGTGACCCCACACCCACCTGTGTGGAATGAAACCATGTCACAGCTAATGATGCACAACTATGGAGACTGCTCTGGGCCCTCCCCCTCCTCTCTCTCTATCTTTCTCCTTCTTTCAAACAATAAAATAAATCTTTAAAAGAAGAAATGTAAATTCTAAAGCAACCCCCCCCCACACACACAAAAGAACCAAAGAGTTATACCTAACAAGTTAATAAATGAGTTAAATGGAATTCTAAAAAACACTCAGTTAACCCAAAGGAAGGCAGAAAAAAGAAAAAAACAGAGCAAAACAAACTTAAACCAGTGTCAATAATCACATTAAGTGCAAATAGTCTAAATATGTCAATTAGCATGTAGAAATTATTATATTGGATTAAAAAACAAACAAACAAACATCATAACTCACTGTATACTGCCTGGAAAAAAAAACATTGTAAACAAAAAGATACTAATGCATTAAAAAATAAATCAAAATAAAGCTGGGATGTCTATATTGATACCAGAAAAAAATTAGGTATCAGATCAAAGAGTAGTGTAAACAATAAAGAAGTTCATTTCATAATGGAGCAGGGGCAACTAATTAAGAGGATATACCTATCATAAATAATTATGCACCTGAAATTAGAGTTTCTGAAAACATGAAACAAAAAACTGATGTAACTACAAAGTAGACCAGTCCATGATCACAGTCAGAAATTTCAGCATCTTTCTTAACAATTCATAGAACAGGTGAGATTTAACATCTGTCAGACTAGAGGAGACCTGACCACTATCAACCAGCTTGACCTTCTAGATATTTATAAAACCATCCAACCAAAAATGGCAGAGTACCCACCATTTTCAATGTCATGTGGCACATTTACCAAGATGAATTATATTATGGGCCAGAAAACAAATCGTTTTTTGTTTGTTTGTTTGTTTTTTGACAGAGAGAGAGACAGAGAGAAGGGGGAGGGCCCAGAGCAGGCTCCATAGTTGACATTAGTTTTTCATATAGTTTCACTCCACAAGTGGGCACAGGGCTGTGCAGGGCAGGAACTGGGCCTGGGAACCTTCTGCATAGGCCCCGGCAAGAACTGAACTGGGGGCACACCCCAGCTCAGCATGTGGATCCACATGGGCTGGGGCCGGGATTCGATCCTCGGGCTCCAGGGCTGCAAAGTGAGTGCTTAACCCGCTGAGCCATCCTGGCTTCCCAAAACAAATTTTGGTGGGATTCAAGTCATATAACGTGTACTCTCTTTCCCTGAAGTGGGATCGGGGAGCACATACCCAAGTCTTCCACACCTGGTGACTTTCTGAAACTTGCCTATCTTTTTAGTCTCTGGTCTGCTCTTATAACCGAATGTGTTCAGCACAGTTCTCCGCCACAGGGCCACCGCCTTTCCTACAGAGCCCCCCAAAAGGCACGTGAGCTTCAGTTACTGGATGCTTGCCCAATGAAACAGAACTCTTTGGGGGTACTAGCGTGAATTCTGTCCTAAGTAAGATGTGAAAGTATGCAGAATAACACGGTACTACCAACTTCTGTTTTTTCACCTTACCTAATGTTAGGGAATCAAATTTGTAGGGGTCCGATTCCCAGGACCATTTAAGAGCACACTTACCTGAAAGGGCCAGCATTCTTCTCTTAAATGTCACTCCTATGGCTTGTACATATTGACCACGACAGTTCAGCATGCTATTCTTAGTGCCAGGTGGTTTAGACTACAGGGGAGTTGTTTTTTCTCTGCCTTGGGTCAAAGGTGAGTCCAGACTCTAAGACCTTGTTGTCTTAGGGCCACTCTTCATCTTTACACTCTGTATTTTTTCACTTTGATGGAAAAGTAAAAGCATATTCTCTGCCAACAATATAATGAGTAATCAATAAGAGAAAATACATAGAAAACCCCTCAATGTTAGAATACTAAATAACCCATTTCTAAACAATCTACAGGCCAAAGAGTGAATCCAAAGGGAAATGAAAAAGTACTTTGAACTGAATGAATATGCAAAGGATCCAAATAGCCAAAAACTGTTTTGAGGAAGAACAAAACTGGAGGATAATTTGATTTTAAAATTTACCATCTGGATTACAAAATTAGCTTTTTAGGAAGGTTTTTTGTGTTTTTTTTTTGTCCCTGGAGATATAACTATATCAATAGAATAGAACTGAGATTCAGAAATAAATTAATACATTTATGGCCAGTTGACTTTAGAAAAAGGTGCCAAAAAAAAAAAAATTCAACAAATGTGTCTGAGACAATTTGATGTCCATATATAGGTACATATATTTAAACTTTTACCTCACATCATACACAAAAATTAATTTAAAAAATGGATTAACTGAACTTTAACAACATTAAAAGTATGCTCCAAAGTCACCATTAAGGAAGTAAAAAAGCCACAGACTGGGAGTAAATATTTACAAATCACATATCTGATAAAGGACTTATACCCAGTAAAGAACTCTTACAAAAGTCAAAGACAAATAACCCAAATTTAAAAACTAGCAAAGAAAAAAAAAAAAAAGGCAAAAGATTTTGGTAGACGTTTTACCAAAGTAGTTATAGGAATAGCCGCAAATCACGTGAAAAGATGCTCAAGATATTGGTCGTTAGGAAAATGCAAACTTTCACTACAATGAGATAGTTAACCACACACACCAGGACAACACTATAGTACAAGCAGCAAGGAGATGTGAGGTGATGGGAAACCGGGAACCTTCATTTTCGTGCAGTGATTTATAATCAGAAGTCTGTATATTTGGTCTTCCTGTTTCCCGCATGGAGCTCCCAAATCCCTTTGAGTTTCCTAAGCAATGAGACTGGCAAAGGCGTCTTTTGTTACATGAATGAGGTGAGTTTTGGACTCCACCTAAGCACAGAGGCTGGTTGTCAGTAGAGCCAATCCCTGTGGTAGCCATGTGGCAATCATATGACCTCTGGGGAGTGAAGAGGGGCTGGTGATTGAGTTCCATCACCAATGGCCAATAATGGAATTACTCATGCCTGGGTCACGAAGCTTCCGGTAAAACCAAAAGGACCGTGTTTGTGAGCTTTCAGGCCAGGAACTCGGAGATTCAGGTAGCGTGCCTCACTCAGAGAGGGCGTGGAAGCTCTTCTCCCTTTGCCGAACCTTGCCCTACACATCTCTTCAAGCCAGCTGTTCCCCAGTTATAGTCTTTTGTAACGAACTGGCAATCACCTAAATAAAATCGTCCTCAGTTCTGTGAGCGGCTCAAGCAAATTAACTGACCCTGGGGGTGGGGTCGTAGGAACCTCTAATTTATAGCCATGTGGTCAGAAGCCCAGGTGAGAGCCTGGACTTGTGATTAGCATCTGAAGTGTGTGTGTGGGGGGGGGTGGGAGAGGGGGGGCATTCTTGTAGGACTTAACCTGTGGGATTGGATCCTAGGTAGATAGTGTCAGAATCGAGTTGAACTGTATGTGGGGCAACCAGGTGGAGAATTGTGCGGTGGTGTGGGGAAACCACCCCACTCCACACATTAAAATTGGGTGACCAGAATGTAGACTCATCCACTGCCGGTAGAAATATAAAATGATACAGCTTTCAAAAAAAAGTTTGGCTTATCCTCAAAAAGTTAAACAAGAAGAGAAATACAAGCATATCTATGAAAATACTTGCATATAAATATTCATAGCAGTATCATTCATAGTAACCCCACAGTAAAAGCAATCAAATGTCCACTAAGTGGTGAATGCATAAACAAAACAGGGTCTATTCTTATGATGTAATACTATTTGGCACTGGTATTCAAAAGAGCCAAAAAATATTGATATATGCTACATGATAGAAGAACCTCAAAATACCCAAAATGAAAGAAGCCAGACAAGAACGATCACATTATTTCTGGTCAATTTTATTGACCAGAAATGTCTCTAAAAGGCCCATCTGTAGAGACGGAAAGTAGATTAGTTGTTACCTAGGGTTGGAGGGTGGGAAAGGGGAGTAACTGTAAAATCACATGAGGGATCTTTGAGGGAAGGACAGAAATGTTCTACAACTGAATGGTGGTGATCATTGCACAATTCTGTAAAATACTAAAATTCTTTGAATTTCATACTTATGAGTACAATTTATGGCATGCAAGTTATATCTCAGTAAAGCTGTTAAGAAAAAGAGAAGGGCTTTTCATAGAAATGGATGATTTCTCTCTAAAACATAGAGGCAATGTAAAGGTCTTAGAACAGCCAAATTTTCATTGACAGAAAAGAACAAAGTTGGACATTTACATGATCTGACTTCAAGATTTGTATAAAGCTGAAGAAATGAAGGGCATGTGGTATCGACATAAGACAGGTAGCATTATATATCAGTTCATGGAGCTGAATAGAGACCAGAGATAGGTTCACACATATATAAACTATTGGCTTCAGGAAAGATGCCAAGGCCATTCAAGAAATTGTGCTGGAGCAATTCATGCGTGTGGTAGGCAGACAATTCACACATACTTTATGATTCTGTGTTATAAATGAAATGCCAGAATAGACAATAATCTATAATAACAGAAGGCAGATTACGGTGCCCTGAGCCAAGCGTGCTGGGCATTGAAGGCACAGGGAAGTAAGGAATTGTGGAGGTGACGGAAACGTTCTCGACCTTGATGATGGTGGTGGAGGTTGCACATTTTTCAAAACTTATTGAACAGTATGCTTACTTACAATGACTACATTGTATTCGATGTCAAGTGTATTTTAATAATATACTTTGATTAAAATATGAAATTTCAGAGAATAAGAGGAAGGCCATAAGTGATTAATTCTAAGAAAATAGAAGCACTGACTCAAAAGAGAATTACAGCAAAAACATCGGCTCCTGTATTCTGTGACTTCATGTAATAGGTTGCAGGCTCCACAAAAGTGGTAGGGGCTTGACATCCGGAAGAGATTCCGAATGTAAACATGGAAGAATAATTGACTTGGGAGTTAGGAGGGAAACTGGTGCTCATCATATGCAACTTTTCTTCTTCTATAGAAACCTCCATTCTAGAATCTTCTACAGTTTATCGCAGAGCCTTTGCTTGCAGATACTACCCTGCGAAGCAAATCCGTTTTGCCCACTTCTAATTGTTGGGGAAATTGTGGCTAGAATTCAGTGACACACCTCTCTCCTGATCGCTTTCACTCATGCGCTTCAGTTAGACCAACTTCGGCTTTGGCTGTTAAGAGCACAAGTCATTTGGGAGGATGTACCTCTCCTGAAACAAATTTGAAGGGTAGGAGAGATACCCGTATATGGGGGTCAGAGAGTGACCACCCTAATGAGTCAGGTTCCCTAATAAGAGATTCCATTAATGCTTGCACAGGTCCTGCTGCCAGTCAGGGGTGCAGGGATTGCCCCCCAAATATTACAGCATGACCTCAACTTGCACATTTCTTACAGTTCTGCACTTTCTCCAACAGTCTGTGTCATATATTTGCGCAATGCCCAAGCAAATTTACTATGGTGAACAGAAATCTTGGCATATGACCATGTCCCCTGGAGGAAAATTGCAAGTACACCATTCATAATTCTCGATTCAGAGTGTCACCCATGGACCCATCCATGAGGCTTCTATGGCAAGCACTGTTAGCTGGCTCCCTAACAGATATTCCTTTCTTTCTACATTGACATGCAACTGTGAGAGCGTGTAACATGGGCTGTACCAACCATAAGGGAAGAGCCAAGAAAACTATGGAAAGGTTGAGGCAGAGCGTGTTAGCACTGAGAGGCTAAAGTAACCAATTCTGAACGTTCCCACCTCGCAATTCGCAAGTGAAAGAGATCGTATTTCACGATTTGTGTTTTCGTTCTCTTTTTCCAGAGTCTAGACAGATGCATTCAAACTCATACAAATCCCTAGGCCGTCCTCATATGCAGATTGTAGGCTGAGTCCAGAGATACGTCTTTTAGCTCTTTTTCTATGTAGGTGGTAGGTAGCCAGCCTCCAGGTGGGCTTC
This sequence comes from Craseonycteris thonglongyai, assembly GCA_004027555.1. Classification (NCBI taxonomy): domain Eukaryota; kingdom Metazoa; phylum Chordata; class Mammalia; order Chiroptera; family Craseonycteridae; genus Craseonycteris; species Craseonycteris thonglongyai. Next base: position 17,212 of record PVKE010005213.1, read on the forward strand.
ATGGATCCTTGCCTCCTGGTATTGAGATCCTTGGGTGGGCTTTCCCTCCATTGAATCCGGGCTGACCACAGTGACCAAGGGACCATTGCAAGTTGTATACCTCCCAACACCTGGGTCATGAAAAGATGGAAGTTTCCATCTCGGCCTCTTGGCTCGCTTACTCTGGAGGAAGCCAGCTGCCAGGCTGCCCTTGGAGAGGCCCATGCAGAGCAGGACTGAGACCTCACCACAAGCCAACACCCACATGTCAGGCACGTGAGCAAAGTAGGTCCTCCTGTCCTGGTCAAGTCGGGGACGACTACAGCTCCGATGGCCTCTGATTTACCTAATAAGAACCATGAGCCGGGACACGTGACCAAACCTTTCTTAACTTCTGGACCCACAGAAACTAGGAAAGATAACAAATATTTATTTTTGCTTTATGTCACTAAGTTTTGCATTGATTTGTTCCATAGAAATAGACAACTACGAATACAAGTTGTTCTTATTCTAAATCAACTATTACCCATTCTTCACCTCTTCTTTCTCTTCCTTTCCTTCTCCATTCTTTCTAAGTCTGTCTTTTAATCTTTATAAATCTCAAAACATTTCAAACCCGGTTCTTCATAGTATTAAATCACTCAGTAAACTACACCCCATTAGACAAACCCAACCTTCGGCTTGTGTTTGTAAATAAAGCTTTATTGGAACATAGCCACGCCCACCTGTTTACCTAGAGCAGGGGTGGCGAACCTTTTGGCGACTGAGTGCCAAAGTTTATGAAATAAGAGTATACTCGCTCAACTCACGTGCCAACCCATCGAGTGAGATAGAGGTATCAATTATTTTTATGTCTGTAAGAGCACAAACAATTTTTTAAATGGTATTCACAGCTCCGAGTGCCAAAATAATTGCTCTGCGTGCCACATTGGGCACGCGTGCCATAGGTTCGCCACCCCTGACCTATAGTCTCTGCTTTCACGCTGCGGGGTTCAGTCATTGTAACAGAAACCATCTGGCTTCATAAAGCCTAAAATAGGTCCTATTGGGTCCTTTACAGAGAAGGTTTGCAACCCCAGACTTACGGTCTTCAGTATTTTCTATGGTGTGCCACTCTTTCCACAGCTTCTGGGCTGCAAAACTCTGGGGTGGGGGTGGGGGTGGGGGACAGTCACAAACTGTCTTCAGGACACAGAGTTCACTTTCACCATCTCTGGCACCTGGCTCTCAGATTCTTGTCTCCTGTGTTCAGCTTTTCTGCTTTGTTCATACTGGGGTCCTCAATCCACATATGAAGTTGTGGTGTAGAGAATGGTTCTCCCTCCCTCCCTCCTTCCCTTCCTCCCTCCTTCCCTTCCTCCCTCCTTCCCTTCCTCCCTCCCTCCCTCCTTTCTTTCTTCCCTTCCTTCCTTCTCTCTGGTGAGGATGTGTGAAATGGCAAAAAGATTTTAATTTATTACTTATGGATTGAAAATGCCATGAAAGGAGCTGGAAAAATTTTGTTCTAGAAGCCGATACACACACACACACACACTCACGTGCATGCGCATGCACACACATACACGCTCACACACCCAATCAGGCCCAGTGAGTTTGGCGCGGCGATGTCTACCCTGAGCCCTAATCACAGAGCACTTCTCAGCTCTGGCCCTTCGCAGAAGAAGACGAACACGGGTCATTCCAGCTATTACAGGCTCCCGGGCAGCAAATGAAACGCTGCACTAAATGCTATATAATCAGCCAGGAAGACTTTCATTTGTCCGTGGTTAGGAATGGGGCTTTTCCTTCCTCTCGTCTGAGAGGGAAGGAACAGGTTTAGATCCATCTGGGGGAGTTTCAGTTGGCCAACTTGACCGGAGCTTTCTCAGAATCCTAAGAAGACCCTGGTCCTAGATGCAGGGCCTGTGTAAACAGAGATTCTCGTGTCTTTTGTCTTATACCCAAATGTCCCTTCTTACCATGCAATTTCTGTCCTTAGAAGCAAGTATATCCACCAAATGGTGGTGGAAACTGTCCGGTGCTTGGAAATGACGGATACAGAATACAAATCGCTGTCCATCCTACAACATTTTTTGCCACTTTACCCACATAGTCTCTGTCCCCTGGAAGCTCACAATTTTGGAGGGGAGACCAGTGAACTAGAAAAATGCTGAGTTACAGAGGTCTGGACCCTTGAGAAGCACATGAGGGAGACACCATATGATACACAGACACTTTTTCCTGCGCCAAGGAGGTTGGGCAATGTCCGTCTAGGTTAAGCTTTAAAAACAGTTTTTTAAGATTTATTTTTATTATTTAATAGAAGGTAACACAGAGAGAGAGAGAGAGCCAGAGCCGTCTCCATAGTTGCACATCATGAGTTGTGACATGGTTTCATTCCACACAGGTGGGTGTGGGGCTCCATGGGGTGTGGTTTGAACCAGGGGTCTCCCACATGGGAGGCAAGAGCCTTTCCCACCATTCTGTGCGCCAAAGTTCAGCATGTGGGTTTGCACGGGCCGGGGCTGGGACTCGAACCCTGAATCTCACGATTGTGAAGGAAGTGCTCAACCTCCTGAGCTATGTCCTGGCATCCCCTCCATGTTAAGCTTTTAGAAACGAACCTTCCAGGGATGACTGCTGCTGTCCTACTGGGTGCTGACTGTGGTACTAGTTGGAGACTGGCGTGTCACTATGATTCCCACTTCTATAGCAGGACTGTCCCATCCTTCAACCCATTTTCTCTCAGCCCCACACAGCATAGGGTGCCAAGAAAGTGGAGCGAGGTCCACCGCTCTTGTTGGGGCCGCTGTCTTCTGGGATGGAGACCAGCATTGCCTTCACAAAGCAATGAGAAACCCAGACAGAAAATGCATTTCTGAACAGAGCAGGGAGCTCCCAGGGGGAGGAATCTGGTCTGGAAGCCGGGGGAGGTGTGGCGGAGCTGCGTGGGCGTGGGGTGGGCGTGGGTGGGCCAGGCAGGTAGACGGTGTGGTCTCTCCACCCTGCAAACTAGAAGCCAGCCAGTCCTGCCTGGCCCCGTCCTCACACCAGGCTCCCTTCCATCTTCCGGTACCTTTTTTATTCCATTTTGCATGGACACTATTTTCTACATTTCATCCTGAGTTTGTCCCCTATCTGTATCAGTCCATCTTTCTCACTTGAGATCATCTTATCAGTGATTTTTTGCTGCCATTTTTCTACCTCTGATGTTTTCATTGTGTAATCTGTTTCTCAGTCTTTCTTATTTCTATCATCTATCTATCTATCTATCTATCTATCATCATCATCATCATCTATATCTATCATATCTATCTATCATCTATTTGTCACCTATCTATCAATCTAGTTATCACCAAATGATCTATTTCATTATCGCTATACATCTTCATCTGCTTTGGGTTTACTGTCTTTTCTCCTTCATGTCTGAATGGTTATGCACCTTAAGTCTTTCATTCTTACTGTTTTCCCTTTTCTTCTTCATTCCCTCTACTCTTTTCCCCACCCTCCTTATTTTCGCACAGTAGTTAGATCAACACACCTCCCTCCTCCCTCACCCCCTCAACTACTTGTTTCCTCTCATTAACTAATAACAACAAGCAAACACTTATCTAAGCCTTTCCTATGTGCCAAATAGTGTTATAACTGTGTTACATATGTTCATCCTTTGAATTCTAACACCAACACTGTGAGACAGTTGATTCTCATTATCCACATTTTGAGGAAATCTGGGTACAGAGAGATTAAGTAATAGGCCCAGCGTCCCACAGCTAAAGACAGCAGACCAAGGCGCGATCCAAGACAGTGACCTCTAGAATTCGTGCTGGGAACCACTATGGAACACTACCTCTCAGGAAAGCCCTTTACCAGCTACTCTGAGGCTGCCATGCTGGTGGTTAATGCAGGCTCCTCATTACGGGGGCTCCCAGCCCCCAGGACAGGGCAAAATCCCAACATGCTTAGGCAAGAGGTTCTTCTGGTCTTCGGTCCACCTAGACTTGTCATGTTCACTGTGCCACACTTGGGTGCAGAAGTCCTTGGAGCCCTGAGCTCTGCAGCCTGGCTCAAGCCTCCAAGAGGTAGCACCCCATGGGGGTCCCTACTACTCTCAGAACCAGATATCACTGGTTCTTCAAAGTCTTGGGGAGCCCCCCTCCCTGCTCTGTTCTCTCAGCTTCAGCTCCTATTGCCCCCAAAGGGCCTCTCATCTTTGTCCCCTACCCCAACATCATCCCAACACTGAGCTCAGAAGTCCACTGGAAGCTTGCGTCTAGCCTAGTCCCCAAACTTCTTAGGCGACAGAACACAGGCATCTGTCACCTTCTTGGAATGAGGGAGGAAAAGTATAAGGGAAAGAGATGTTGATTATCAGTCATCCTGCCGTGAGCCCACCGCCATGGATGAGGTGAGAAGACTCAGATCGTAGACAGGAGGAGCCTACACCGAGCTCTGGGCCAGGACTCCAAGCCTCCGTGCCCCTTAGCCTGCTGCCATGCCCAATTTCCTCCTACATAACCGTCCGTTCCTTCGCAGCTGGGGTAATCTGCTAGAAATACAATTTTATCCCATGAAGTCTCTGTTCAGAAATATTCAAAAGGATATTGAGTGTTCTGGAGTTTGAACGTGGTGATGGTTGCAGAACTTTGTGACTATACTAAAAATCACTGGATTTGGCACTTTAAAATTTATTTATTGTTTTTGAGAGAGAGAGAGGGAGACAGAGAGAAGGGGGTGGGGGTGGGGCAAAGCAGTCTCCATAGCTGTACATCATCAGTTTTTCAACATAGTTTCATTCCACACAGCTGGGCAGTGGGCCACACAGGGCAAGAATGAGGCTGGGGCCTCCCGCATGGGAGGTGTGCCCCTGTGAGCCAGGGGTCTCTCACAGGACAGTCATGCCCCGGGCGGGAGCTGAACCAAACTGGGATGGGAGCATAGCCCAGTTCAGCATATGGGTTTGCAAGGGCTAGGGCCGGGACCAGGATTCGATCCTCAGACTCTGGGGTTACAATGGGAGCACTCAAACCTCTGAGCCACCCCGGCCTCCCGGAATTTGGCATTTTAAAAGAGTGGGTTTTGTGAAATATGAATTCTAACAGCTCAATTACAAAGGAGAGAAGGGTATTATCTTCTCTCCCGCTTGGAGTTAAATGCCTGATGTCCAAGATGGTCCGTCCCATGGTCCTTCATTTCCCTACCAGCCTCATTTCCCAGTGCTCCTCTTCTCCCCTCTCCACACTCAGCCCCTCCATCCCTCTGGCCATGCCATTTCCTCTAGCAGAAATTCTCTTTCCACTCATTAACCTCTACCCCAGTCCTTCCTCAAGACCTGTGTAAGTCCCACCTTCTCAGAAAGTTCTCTGACGACGATTAGCTATCCTCGATGCCTTCACCTCTAAGCCCCTTTTGTGTTACATACTCCTCGTTGGGCATAAATTTGAGGAGACTGACAGTTCCTTGCATGGACGGTTCATCTCGAGAGTCAGCAGCCCACCTGAGTGCCCGGCACTGAGAAGGCACTTCACAAAGTGAACGAGCGAATGAACACAGGCATGCTGCTCGTCTCTAAATGGTTCCTAGGGGCTTGGCTTTTCAAACCCGGTTGTGAGGTCTTGCAGGAGGGGCTGCGATCTTCTCCTGGGACTTCATGGAAGTTCAGAGCTGGGCACGTAGTTGACATTACAGCTCCGTAGAGAGCTGATGGCTTGGTGGAGGAGGCTGCTCTTTTCCCGCTTCATCGGCAATGGGTTGGAAGGGAGGACACTGAACAGGCAGGGAGAGTCCCACAGATGCCTGGTTGAATGGTGGTTGCTCCACCCTTAACCACAAATGGTTCATTGTCCGCCGCCTTTGGCATCTACAACAGCCTTTGGAAAGAGATGTAGCAATTTCCCCCTTGGGGCTTATTTTTAAAACCAGTGGCTCAGAATTCTTGCCGGAAGTGGGGGGTCAGACAGGGCTGAGCTGACTGGTGGGTGGGATGGGTGCTGCCTGAGAGGCAATACCATGGTTGGTCCTTAACTTTGGATCTTTACTCCCCTGGGGGATGGCTTACCCGGAACAGATCACAGTTCCCCTGGAGATGCAACCATATCCCTCATCCTAAAGTTCTAAGACCGGGGCTGGGTCAGCCAGAGTGCCTGCCATTCACTCAGTGGAAAAAATAAAAGGGTTACTGAGCGCTTAGACATGCCAAGCACTCTGCTGGGCACTAGGGATTAAAGTGCGGACACGACATCATTTCTTCCCTCCAGAAACTTATAGACACGTGGGAGGAGACAGACAAGTAAACGGGCAGATACATTAGTGTGGCAAGTGCAGCAATGGAGGTAGATTGGGGAGCCCCAGGACAGAGTCTTTGAAGTGGTCACATCCTGGTGATGAACTGAGGGCAACCACACAAAGGCGAGAGGCATTCCGACCAGACAGGAAATTGTGCGATGCTCAAGAGATATAAAACACAATGCCGTGTCCACAGAGGGGTACGACATACACGCGTGTGAACCAGGAGCCACCACATAATGGCCCGTGGGCCATATCCAACCAGCCACTTACCAGTATCTTTTGTCATGAAAGTGTTATTTGCACACAGTCCGATATTCATTTACATATGGCCTCTGTTGCCTTGAGTTGCCACTGCTGAATTGAGTAGTTGCAACCCAGGACATATAGCCCTCAAAGCCTAAAATATGTCCTGTGCAGGTATAAAAAATATAGTTCAGGGGGAGGGGTTGGAGAGAGGCAAGAAATGAGGCTGCAGAGGTGACCAGGCAGCAGACTAGGAAAGGTCGTATAACCAGGCTAAAGAGCTCACTCTTTATTTTAAAAGCAATAAGGAAGTAACTGCTGTGTTTTAAACAGGGGGGCTCATGACCACCCCACAAAATCGCCCCAAGAACACCCTGGCCAGCCACCACCTGCCTCAGGCCCTCAGGTCCCCGAGAGCTGCCCAAGAGACACTATGGTGCAGTTCTGGGCTCACCCCCCACCAGCAAATAAATGTTTCTCAGGCGAACAGGGGAGGCCCATGGCAGCAAAAAGTCTCTGGCAACCTGTGAGGCATGGCCAGCGGCCCAACAGTCAAGAATACCCTGGATGATGTATCCCCAGCTGTGGGGAAGTAGGGGGTGGGACCTAGGGCGGTGCCAAAGCAGTGCGCATGCGTGGATTCCACCAGACCAATGAGGTTCCAGAAGTGGCCCTTTGGGGGCGGGTTCAACACTGAAAAGATGGCGCCCACGTATAGCGTGCACAGGTGTGAGGCTCCCCACCAGGACGGCCATAGCTGCTGTCCTCCCAGCCCTCCCGCTGAAGCCACACAACTCAGCCTTTCCCCGCATGTCCCTCCCGAGTGCCGCCCCTCCACCAGACACCAGGTGAGTGTTTGCAAGAGAGTGTGTGTGTGGCCTTTATGAGAGGAGGCCTGGTTTCCAGCCGCCTTCCGTCTCACCAGGACAGGCAGACAGTCCTTGCTGATTTTTATTACCAGATGCTGCGGGAATCCTGGGCTTGGGGGGCCTGGTGTGGAGCTGGGGCCCCTCCTTCTCCACGGGGACCTCTGACACTGAGGTGCCCCTCCTGGTCGTCAACCATTACCTGTGGCTTGGGGGTCCCCCCCCGTTTTGTGTCTCAGCGCCTCCTACAAGCTTCAACATGGCCTCCTCTTTATATCTGTACTTGCAGGGGTTGTGTTCAGTGGGTCTTCAGATGATGTTTGAGGTTGACTGGTCTGTAATCTATTTGTAATTTTGGTGTGATCCTGGGAGGCATGAGACCAAGCGTTGACCTAGTCCGCCATCTTGAGATCTCTTCTGGTGATTGGATTTTTTATCCTTAAAATTTCAATGTGGTTCTTTTTTATATCTCGTTCTTTGCTAAGAATTCTCTTTATTCGTTTCTAGAGAGTGTGCACTTATTTCGTGAAGCATTTTTATAATAATAGCCATTTCAAAGTTGGTAAATAATCTCAACACTGTGCAACCTCAAAATTGGCTTCTGCCGGTTTGTCTTTTGGGAATTGAGATTTTTGTTGTGGGGAACAAACATATTTAGATCGTATCCAAGATTTTAAAATGCTACATTATGAGATTTTGGATTGTGTTTAAATCTTATGGAGAATGCTGATAACTTTCTATCAGTTGACAATCAACCTAGTTTTTGGGGGTTTTTTTGTTTTTGTTTTTTCCAGGCCACAAGTTCAGACCAACCTTTTGTGATTTCAATGTTAGTTCCATTTTCAAATCTGCAGTGCTATTTTAATTATTCTCACATGTGTGCTACTCAGTGGACAGTCTAGAAATGAGGGATAGTCTATGTCATAGTTTAATTCTCAAAGATTTTAGTATTTTAGTATGATATCAGGATTAGATCCATGCCAACACACCTCTGGGATAAGCTGAGAAATTTGCAAACAACTTTATGGGGTAGCTTTCTAGCTCTCCTTTTCTATGATTTTTCTAGTACTTCCCTTATGTCTACCACATTTGCTCTTCTAACCAGAAATCTGGGGCTTTTGTTTCTCTACTGAGTTGGGTACTTCCTGAAACTGCTGTTTTTAAAATTTTTGTTTCTCTGTTTTTTGTTTTGTTTTATTTCCTCCACCTGGGAAAACACCTTCCTCAACTCTAACAGATTACAATAAATTTTTCAGGTCTTAGCTTAAATATCATTTCCTCCTAAAAGCCTTCAGTGTTCTCTTATCAATCACATTCCCCTTGTTATTTCCCCATAGGAGCCATCTTAGTTTATGATTACATATGTATTTGTTTATTGATTTAAAATATCTCTTGTAGACAGGAAATGAAATCATATCTGTCTTATTTACCATTATGTAAATTTCTAGTATATAAAATAATATATGACACACAACAGATGCTTAATAATATTTATTTAATGGATAATTCCACCTCCCATCTACTCACCCGGTTGGTGAGTAGATGGGAGGTGGAATTATCTACTCATCTATGTCTTGTCTCATCCCCCAAAAGACATGAAGTTCCTCATATTCAAATATGGCCCTTATCTTTTTTAAACTTCAATTTGTAAAGCATTCTCACATCTTGTTTGTTTTTTTTCTTGCCTGATTCTATGAAGTTGAGAGGAAAATGGTATTAATTACACTATATAGACACGTAAACTCAAGTCAAATAAATAAAATAAGTTGCCCAAAGTCACAACTAGTTAGTAATAGAGGTGATAGGTAGGGCTGGTGGTAGGATGAGACAAATGAGATGTCCAGGGAACAAAATTTAAGTAGGTACTTATCTCAGGGTTGTGAATGTTTGCACAACCCTGAGAGTGAGTGACTTCTTAAATGTCACATTCTTGGCTTCTCATTTACCTCATATTAGGTTTAGCCCTGCTGATGGGTCATCTAAGATCTGTCTGACTCCAAAGTCTCCTTCATTATTTTGATAGTGAGCTCTGAACAACTGTAATCACCCACGCATTTAGATGTAATGGTGTCCTACTAAATTTTGGAGTCACAGAGATCTGACTTTGAGTCCTGACTCCTCTCTACTAATTGTGTTACCTTGCACAAATTACTTTTCCTTAGATACAAATGGATACAATGTCTATTGCATAGGCATGCTGTGAAGATGAAAATGATCTAATGTAGGCATGGCAACATGCTGGTTGTCCTTAATATTTGTTCTCTTTTTCTATAGACATAGGAACACTAGTTTTTAGCTGGGACATGGCACCTCAAAAAGGGACTCCATTTCTCAGCTTCTTTTGCAGCTAGGTGTGAGCACACAACTATGTCCTAGCCAATGGGTGTACCACTCACACCCCATTGGCTAGAACCAATTGTGGATTGTGTCCCATTCTCATTTTTCCCCTCTTGTGGACTGGAATGCAGACATAGTGACAGGACATCTTGAAAGGATAGCAATACCCTAGTGGTGGCTGAACAAAACATAGAATCCTGAAGCCTGAATACCTTTTATCAGAGCAGAGCTGGCATAGTAGCTTAGACTTGAATTTTTAAATTTTACCTTGCCTTCACTGATGTAATCTTGAGACTTGGTCACAGATTATGCAGTAGATAAAGCAGCATAGAATTTAGAAGACTATTTAATAATTGGGAACATATTGGTAAATATTCATCTGCATGTATCTGTTAAAACCTCATTCAATAACATAGATATAGCTTGAGCTTAATGTGTGTGTGGTGGGACGTCCATGCCATGAATAAATTTAGAGTTCAAATTTACACTATCCATGTATTTTGGGAATGAGCAATTTTAATAAATTAACATAAATTTGTTGCTAAGCCAAGAATACCCTTGAACTGCATAAAAGAAACATATGTTAAACCTTTCTAGAGGACCTACCTCCTACTCAAGTTATATAGACTTATTAAAAAGACTAATAAAGACCTCATAATAAAAAAATTACCAAACAAGAATACAATCCACTGTGTATAAGAATGTGTAGAATTCAAAAATAGAAGAGATTCCAAAGACCTTAATTGAATGGTCTTAAATGCCTACATAAAGAAAAAGAAAGAGCTACAACAAACAACTGAACCTTACTCAAGAAACTGGAAGAACAGGAACAAAATAAGCCCAAAAGTAGAAGGAAGGAAATAAAGATCAGAGTGAATATAGATGAAATAGAGACTAAAAATATAATGGAAAAGATCAATGAAATAAACCTGATCTTCAAAAACAGATAAACAAAATAGACAAACCTTTAATGGGACTTGTTAATACCCAGAATTCAAATAAAATTAGAAATTAAGAGGAGATATTATAACTGATATCACACAGACACAAAGGATCATAAGAGACTACTATGAACAATTTTATGCCAAAAAATAGACAACCTAAAGAAACAGTAAGTTCCTAGAAATGGAAATCCTGAACAAAATAGTAGTAGGGAGATTGAATCAGCAATCAAAAATCTCCAAACAAAGAAAAATCCAAGACCAGATGGTTTACTGATGAATTCTACCAAACATTTTAAGAAGAATGAATACCAATTCTTCTCAGACTCTTCCAAAAGAACAGAGAAGGGAACACTTTGAAACTTATTTTATGAGACCAGAATTACCCCATTGTCAGGCAGAAAAGGAAACTATAAGGAGATAAAATTACAGGCCAATATCCTTCATGAACATAGATGCAAATTATTAGCAAACCAACTTCAACAATATATTAAAAATATATCATGATCAAATGGGATTCATTGCAGGAATGAAAAGACAGTTCTTCAAAATCCATAAACACATCAATGTGATACATGACAATAACAAAATGAAGGATAAAAATCATACAATCATCTCAATAGGTGCAGAAAAAGCATTTGATAATTCGTTCATATAAAAACTCTCAGCAAAATGGATATAGAGATGGCATCCCTCAACGTAATAAAGGCCATACATGACAAGTGCATAGCTAAGATCATTCTCAATGGTGAAAAACTTTTCCTAACTCAGGAGCAAGATAAGAATGCTTATACTTGGCCATTTTTATTCAAAACAGTACTGGAAGTACTTAGTTAGAGCAGTTAGTCAAGAAGAAGAGATAAATGTATTTAAATAAGAAAGGAAGAAGTAAAATTGTCTTTATTTCCAGATGGCATAGTACTATACAGAGAAAACTAAAGACTCCCAACAAAAAATATTAGAACTAATAGATGAATTCAGTAAAGTTATAAGATACAAAATCAGCATACAAAAATCAATCGCATCTTGGGATGCTGGGACAGCTCAGATGGTTGAGCGCTTGCCTTGCAGGCTTGAGGTCCGGGGATTGAATCCTGGCCCAGCCCGTACAAACCCATGTGCTAAACTGCGGTGCAACTGATAACCACTGGAATGGAGGCAAGGATACTCACCTCCCATGCGGGAGGCCTCCACTTCGATTCCCAACCCGCACGGCCACAGCCACCACGTCACGACTAATGATGTGTGACTGTGGAGACTGCTTTGGGCCCTCGCCCCTTCTCTCTCTCTCATTCTCTCACCTTCTCTCAAACAATCACAATTGCATCTTTATACACAGTTTTATCTCTATACAACAAATTATCAGAAAGAGAAATTAAGAAAATAATCCCATTTACAATTGCATGAAAAAGAATAAACTACCTGAGAATAAATTTAACCAAGGAAGTGAAAAAATTAAACTGAACATAGTAAGACGCCGATGAAACAAATTGAAAAAGACACAAATAAATGTAAGGATATCCCATGCCCATGGATTGGAAGAATTAATATTATTAAAATGCCTTTACTATTGAAAGCATATACAGATTCAATGCAGTCCTTATTAAAATTCCAATAGCATTTTTTTTTCACATAAATAAAAAAGATAATTCTGAAATGTGTGTGAAACCACAAGTCTCCACATAGTAAAAGCAATCTTGAGAAAGAAGAACAAAGCTGGAGGCATCACATTCCTAATTTCCAACAATATTACAAGGTTATGGTAATCAAAACACTATGGCATTGCCACAAAAACAGACACATAGAAAATATGAAATAAAGGTTTAGAGACTGAGAAATTCTGATGAAATGATACAATCTTGATTTAACTAACACAGATGTGCCAACAGAAAGATCCTAGCAGACATGACATGCCTGGAGACAGTCTGCCATGCGCGTTCCATGGCTTAACTCTTTAGGCATTTCAGAAAATCTGTAAGTTACTACATATTTTTGTTGATGACCTAGTTAACTTCCTCTGATCATTTTGTTGTCTTACATGAATAAACCATGTGTTCTTTCACATCTGAGACATTTTCTTTTCCTTTGAGGTTAAGTTTTCTTCCTGAAGTAAAGTCAGTCATTGGGAAGATCTTTTAGCGAGCTCTGCTAGTTGAAAACCCTTCCTTTAATTTAAAAGTGTGTGTGTGTGTGTTGGCTTGAATGTTTTAGGTGGGTATAACATTTAAGTTGGCAGTTATTTTCTCTTAGCATTTTGATCATTTTTTGGCATATATTGCTGATGTTGAAAGTTCCTCTGTCTTTGAAATTGTCACTCAGATCTCTTTTTGCTTGATTAAAAAACTGTTTTTAAAGACTTCTAAGATTTTTATTTTTGTTTTCGGTGTTCTGCCGTTTTACCAGGAAGGGTCTCAATGCAGATTTATTTTTGCTTTTCTGCTCATATCTGAGCATGAGAGATTGCACTACTTTAAAATTGAATACCTCTGTGAAAACAAAACATAAGAAATGAAAGGAAAACTATAAGCTGGGAAAATAGATGTGCAAGAATAACTTATAAAGGCTTAATATTCAGAATATAGAAAGAGTGGCTACAAATCAATATAAAAAACAAACAACCCAGCAGAAAAGAAAAGTGGATGAAGGATTCAAACAGCACATTCATGAAAAGGGAAACCAAAATGGTCAACAAACATTGTTTCTCAACATTACCAGGAAGAACAGAAAAGTGAAAAAAACAGGGAGATACTCTTTCATATTTATCAGAATGGAAAAAAATGAAAATTTCTGGAAGTTTTTGCCTAGTTTATGTGAAGCTCTGGAGAAAAAGGAGTGTTCATATACATCTAGTAGAAGTAGAAGTTGGTACAAGCACTGTGCAGTGAAATCTGGAACTATCAAATGCTACTCATAGATATACCCCAGAGACACTCTTCACAGATGCACAGTGACACGTGTAAGAAGGTGGTGGTTGTAGGACAGTATAAGATGGCACAAATGTGAAAGTAACCCCATTGTCCCTCCGTAGGAGATTTAATAAATTGGGCTATATGCATATAGTTCAAAGTTTCAGAGTGCTGAATACAGCAGTTAATGAACTAGGTCTATCTATATCAACATGGTTAAATCTCAAAAGCATGATATTGTATCTTCAAAAAGCAAGTGGTTGAATGAGATGTAGACAATGCTTTTGGTGTGACCCTTTGCGCACATTTCGGCATGACACATTTGATGGCTGTACTGTGTAGATGCAGAAATGCACTGTATGGACATACATGGAAACTATAAACAAACCTATGAGAATGAAAAACCACGAAATTAAGGTTACTGCTCAGGAGAGAATATGATACGCTGATCGCAAAAACACCCCCAGTTCTTCTCCCCACGTGATGTCCTTGCTTCTCACCCCGTCACTTTTGCAGCACTCCTCATCATACTTCTTGAATACGGGGTGGCTTTGTGACCTGCTTCCAACTGGGAATTCCAAGTCTAGGCCCCAGAGGCACTGCGTGATTCATCTCATTTCCAACCCTGCTGTCACCTGGAGGAAGAGACCCAGGGAAGGAACGTCCGGGTGCCCAAGCTGAGGTCACCCTGGTCCAGCCAACCTCCAAATGTGTCACAGAGAGTAGCCCAGGTGACAGAGCCGCCCACTTGCCTTCCTGAAATAGGTCTGAAGACTCACGAACGAGCCCCGGTCAGACCAGAACTGCTGGGGTGGCCCAGAGTCAGGAGGAGGAAGTGCTTCCTGCTTCTGTGCCTCGGAAATAGCTGATTGAATGAGGGAGGACAGAACTGGAGCGGGACACGAGGGAGAAGGCTTCAGCTGTGCCCTTGAAGTTCCATGTCTTAGAAAACCGGAGCCTTGAAGCCAAGACAGCATAGTGTTAAAATTGAACAAATAAAGGTAGTGGATGCGTGAGTCTTGGTTGTACAATCCTGCTAACTTTTCCACATGCTTGAAGTATTTCACAGTAGAAGAAAATTTAGGTAGAAGAATAAACTCATCAAATGTGCTACGCGGGACAAGATAGCCAAGCGGGTTTTAAAAAAGAATGAAAAGGTGTACTTTTCCTATTGCCCCTCCCCCTCCCCATCAGTACCTTACACACACACGCACACACAGAGCAGAATAACAGAGGAGTTTTGAGTTCTAATCCTCTTCGCTCATCCCCAGGGAATCTTCCCTGTACCTTTCTAGCATTTTTTTTAAAGCCAGCATTTAATCCTTATCTGATCAGCTCACTGACAAGGGAGGAACTAGGGAAGTGTTCTAGGGGTCAAGTCTATATTGCTGCTCCGTGGGGGAGGAAACTTTCAATTTCATAACTACTTCATACTGTTGTTACATCTGAAATCTAGATTCACCTGATGAAAATGGGCCAGTCCTTCCTGTTCCACTCCAATGCAGGGTTAGTCACCTGCCTTGTGACTTCCTCCTGACATTCTAACCTGCCCTGTCCTTTGCATCTGAAGTTGTGGCTGCTACTGGCACAGGTGACGTCCTGTCTGCCAGAAGGATTTGCGCTTGACGAAACTCTGGATGGCTCACGCCCCTCGTTTTGCATAAGTGTGTCCCTTGACTCCCACAGTACCTCACCCTGCCCGACTGCACACCCTTACTATAAACTGGCTGGCCACATGAGTTGCAATGTGCTAGTACTAAGTTAAGCAACTTCATATTCTTACTACCTAGTGAAAGGAAGGAAGAACAGAAGGAGAAAGATCAGACAGGAAGGAAGAAAGGAAAGAAGGGGAGACAGGAAGGAAGAGCGGAGGAAGGGTGATAGGATAGGGGCAAGTATTTATAGAATGATTATATGCCAGGTAGTATGCACTTTCTTATTTAATCCAGTGAGGGAGATACTATTATTAATATTTCCTAGTTTTCAAATGAGGAAACATGCTTAGGAGGGTTAGGTCATGTGCTCAATGTAACAAGCCACAGTAAGTCAGGGTGGCCACACTTGACCCCGGTTTGTCTAACTCCAGGGACTGTGGTCCCCGTCTCTGATGCTATACTGTCACTCTGAGGAGTTCTGAGCACGGATTTGCTGATCATGAGAGACCAGGAATTCATTCTCAAGAAAAAGGAGAGGTGGCTAGAAAGCAGGAGCATGAAAGAAGGGAGAAACCGAGCAATACACCCGCTCCCAGCAGATGTCATAGGTAATCTGTGATAGCACAGTGATGTGATGCCTAAACATCTCCAGGAAGCACCTGTTCGCTTCGCTGGTCACATGGTCCAGGTTTCATGCTCGGTGTGCTAGACACACCCACAGAGAGTGCTCTGCTCTCTTGCCATTGAGAGAAGACACAGGACGATTCTGTAGGATAACAGCGTATTGGTCAGCTCCACAGATACGCCTTTGATGAACAAAATCAGAATATGCTCCAATGATTTCAATTGTTTACTAAGTAAAACTTTTCAGGACATTTCAGGGGATAATGGGGAAGATAACAGAAACGGTTCCTTGGTGATTAAAGGACAGTAAGCCAATGTCCTAAAATCAAGCTTGTTCAACCCCTGGCACACGGGCCACAAGCGGCCCAGGATGGCTTTGAACATGGCCCAACACGAATTGGTGAATGTTCTTGAAACATTGAGATTTATTTTGCAATTTTTTTTTTTTTTTAGCTCATCAGCTATGGTTAGTGTTAGTGTATGTGTTGGCCCAAGACAATTCTTCCAGTGTAGCCCAGGGAAACCAAAAGGTTGGGCAGCCCTGAATCCTAAGTGGGTCTGGATACATGGCATTTTGTGTAAGTAGGCATTGTAAAATACTTTCTATTATTTCAAATTTATGATAATGGTTTTTATACTGCCGTGACTTCTTTTGAGTAACACAGTTCGATTTCATGTAACTGTGGAAAACCAAAGACGGGAACGGCGATCATTTCCACTAGGAACTGAAAACTAAGCCACGAGGGCCCATTCTTCCTACACAGCTCTGCTCGTTCTCCTCTGGGGCTCTGGAGTGAGTGTTTCCTCCAGCTCGTCTTTGCTTTGTGGATCAGGTTTCCTCTTTGTGAGAATGAGCCAGGACCCCCCTGAAAATGACAGTGTGACCTGTGTCAGCCTCTGCCAAGTCCCAGACGAGCCGTCTCTGATGAAATCCTTTTACACATAGTTCTTCCATGCCCGCCACACGGTCATGCTGAGAGCAGCTGGGGCCACACACTTCTTCATCGATGGCCCGGGTACAGCTGTGCTCAGTGTTGTATGTGGGGAAACGGGGGGCAGGGGAGGACAGGGCAACACGGGACAGAGCCCTCAGGCCCAGGGCCCCTGCCTGAGGTCCAGAGCACATTCTTAGGGTCTTGACGACCAGAGTGTCATGTTTGAGGAATACTTAGTCGTCTATACAGACAGGAAACTTCATGCTCACGGAGACACACCTCACCATTCGGTGCTAACGCCCGGGCTGTGCACGCCTGGGGTCAGCTCCTCTCGACTCCTGACCGTTTATCACTCACGGCTTCCCTCCATTCTGTTTCTGCTCCCATCAGCACCTTACAGCTAGAAGGTCCCTTCCAGTCTCAGCCTAATGAAGTCGCTTCATCACATTGTTCAGGAAGTGCCTAAAACCACTGCCTCCAAGAAGCCCTCGAGAAGAGCAGTGTCCAAGCTTTTTGGCACCAGGGACGGGTTCTGTGAAAGACAGTTCTCCCATGAAAGTGGGGGAGCGAAGGCCCATGTGCAGTTCACAGTAGGGTTCGCACTCCTACGAGAACCTTAACACCACCACGGATGTGACAGGAGGGATGGGGAGCAGCTGTAAATACAGATGAAGCATCACTAGCTTGCCCGCCGCTCGCCTCCAGCTGTGCGGCCAGGTTCCTAACTGATACCGGTCCGAGGCCCAGGGGTTGGGAACCCAGGCCCTGGAACACTCAGGTCACAATCTCATCCTTCCAGGTCCAAGTACAGAACACCAGACCTCCTCATCTGCTTCCCTACAGTCCCCTCCATTTAAATGCATGTAAGTGGTACCTTAAGGCATATGTACGTATTTGTCACTCGCTTAGTGTTGGTGTGTCTTCCCATCAGCAGTCTGTGATATAAGCATTTTTCTAATCTTACCACTTCTCTGTATCTCATATTATAGTCCATGCGGGAAATGAGTATTTAATGAACTCACCATCTTTTCATAGGCTAAATAGGAACTTTCAGCTTCCCTGCAGTGAAAGTCACCACTTTAGAAATAACTTCATAAAATAGACTTGAGGTGACAAAGGATTGGGCAGCTGCATTCACCAAGTTTCTGTGAGCAGTCACTCATGCCTACCCCGACCCGCAGGCATGCTTCAGGTTGCTGTCTGGACACTTACAGGGGTCCCGTGGGGTCCCAGTACCTCTCCCATCTGAGCGCCTTCCAGCGATCAATCCTATTGCACCCACCTCCCACCTGCCCTGCCCTGTTATAAATGACAGGGTCTCTGGCAGTGCTTTAGGTAGCACGCCCCTATTTTCTACTTGCTTTGCATTACTCAGTCTTACTTGTAAGAGTGGGGCCTGGAAGACAGTTTCTCCCTTTGTACAGAACACCCACCTTCTTGCTGGGACCACCAGGTCCCTGGGAAGGAGCTGCAAAGTGCTAGCATGTACTGGACAGTCTGCAGCGGGTATTCTCCATGTTGTTACTCGGGTAGTCACTTCCTTCCGTAGAAAATCACGTGTCCTACGTTACAGGAAAGCATTTTGCATGCCAAATATTTACATTTAGGCACACTAATAGAGTGCTTCTTGTGTCTTGGCATCAGCATACACCATCTTATCATCATGCCAGAAGTCCTCCATTTCACTCCACGGGCCAGTTACAACCTCCACCCAATTTGAATTGAATGAATGTACTGCTTTTATAAATGCCTTTGGGCAGTGTGGTCACTACGCATGGCGAATGTTATAGGTGGGCTACATTAGTGACACGCGGCATCTGAGACAGCTGTTCTACAGGGAAAGACAATGGAAGAGAGGAAAAAGAAGAGCAAAGAGAAAGGCAGCAGGTGGAAGAACGGTGGAGACAGAACGCAGGAAGCCGGGTGAAGGAAGAAAGGCCCTCGTGTCTTGACAGTCACGAGACGATGAGCAGCAGAACCCTGCAAGCTGCTGGTTCAGACTCACTTGCCATCGGGCTGCAAATGAGCAGCCCGTTTCCCAGCCCCGGACATGCTGCTAACAGACAAGGGTGTGGTTACATAGGGGAGACGAGGCAGAGGTGAAGAACCCAGTCGTCTTGACTTTGAACTACTCAACCATAGAAAGAGCACATTAAAAGCGAGTTTTTGAAACAATTTAAAAGAATGAGAACATGTGTTTCATGTGTTTCTACAGAACAAGATTGTCACAAGACAGCTACACTTGCCATGTATGTTTCAGTGCTTTTTTATTTTTCACTGGCAAGTAAGGTAGAGGGAAGGTTTTATCTGTATGCTGGTCTAAGCCTTGCACCTGGCATGACAAATGCCTCCATGAAGCGAACCATCTCCCACAACTGTCCATACAGCACGTAGGGGCTTTAACTTACTAATAGTCAGACAGGATATTACAACAGAAGCAAGAGGCTTTTGTTCACAGAGGCTTCTGGAATAACTGTTAAGTCAGGGGCAGTGCAGTTTCTGGAGTGCTGAACAGGCATCTGCCATGCTCTGGTCTGTGGCCTGGGGCACAAGTTCTCTTTCTGGGCATCTCCTGTGGGACGGAGATCCCAGCACAGCCTGAGTTCCCGCAGCGGGAGTGATCCTGCTGGCTGCCAACATCCGGTTCAGTGCTTGGAGGTCAGAGTCAGTGTTGACGACACTCGGAAGATCTGGGGAAGCATGTTACTAAGCTGGTAAAACATTTCTTCAGAAATACTCTGTAAAAGGTGGGGGAAAAGTTTATATTTGTTAAAGCGAAAGGGATTTAAAAATTTGTTAAATGTTTTCAATTATGAAACTAGTTCTAGATATGGAGTACAACATGTAAGAATTATCTTTCATGACGGACTGAACTACACGGCTGTGGGTAGGGCTTTTTCTGGCTCCAGCCTCTTGAGAACCTACGTTGTTTCTGCCAAGTATAGGTTTGATTACCAGAAAAACCCCGAGATCACGCCAGCATAATCAATAATAAAATGCCACTAACTTTACTAAGGTCTATACAGAATACAGCATCATTCTCTGCTAATGCCCGGGTCTAGGAACTCTTCAAAAACTGTATGGCATAAATGTGAAAAAAAACAAACAAAACAAAGGGAAGATGAGTCAAGTGTGGTTTTGGAGTTTTAAGTACAAGATCCCCTGAGGGGGAGACGATGACATCTTTGACAGTGACAAACACCCAGTGCCGTTATGGCATCCAAACCCTTTGCCCCTTCCCAGCAGGAGCAGTGAGCACTTCTTAACCGTATGTTGCGTTTAGAGCTGTGTGCTCACCACAGCTGCGAGGAGCATTGTAACAGGTTAGCCCGGGGTGAGGGCTGCTCACGGGACACACCTGTGGAACGAGAAACTGCACCGTCCTGGAAATCCCTCCGTCCCATGAAGCCATCTCCATCATGAAGCCTGCAACGAACAACAGACTTGGCTGAGTTAGGAGCGCTGGTCGTCAAACCATCCGTTGTTTCCCGAGGTGCACCAAGTTCCCGTTGGGGGCCTCGTGTGGACCGTTCATGCGGCTCTTTTCTGTAGGGGAGGCTTCTGCAGTCCTTACTCTCCGTGCCAGAGAGCTTCACGCAGTTCTGTCCGCACACTGTTACTTATTTCTCTAGTCCCGTTCAGTCTCCACACCAGGAAGCCTGAACAGTTTATTAAAGTCCAATTAAACAGGAGGCTCATTTTTCTTTTTCATTTTAAGAAAGTAAAAGGCAATCGAGGACAAGCTATTATCAGAACAAAATATAAATAACATCCAAATGCAGAGGGCTGGATATTTGTTTTGTAACTGGAAAAAATATGAGAAGTAAAAAAGCCAGTTATAAAATATTTGCTGGTTAAACCATGTAATTGTGTCACCAGATAACAGGGGTAACTTTCGTTCTCCTGGGATGCTCTACTTTCAGTATTTGGGAGGAAGAAATACAGGCTGTTAAACATAAGGTTATGCTCACCTTTGACACACTTAAACACAAGTTCTGCTCTCCTTAGGCACCACGGTATAGTCATTTCCTAAAAGCAGAAACAAAACAAACCTTGCTTTTAATAGAACTTTGTAAAAAAGTATACTGTATAGTCAGATCTTTATTTATCTATAATGTAGATCATCCAGTTTGTGAAGAGATTCAGGCAAATACTTGATCATTTCAGCTGATTTCCTTTGGTTTTTAGGCATGACTTCTTTCAACCATGATATTATGCTTATGAAATGCTAACTGATTAGCCTCATAAATATCATTTTAAAGATGAACATATCTTGAGAACTTTCTAGATAATTCTAAACACAAATATAAATGATGCAGAAACTTCACCTACTACTCTCAAAATATTACCATGAATAATTCTATTACATTGTGTAACATCTGAATAAGCAATGCATTTAAATGTTTTTGTTACTGCAAAAACAACAGAAATAAATGAACACCCCACCCTGGTAACCAAATGCATCCATTTTTCAATGTTCCTCTCTAATTTTTGACTGAGTATGAGTGTCTGTCTCTAATCTACACATTTTATAAGTTTCCATAGTTATGACCAGTGATTATGCCATTTTAAATTGTATTTCATCAGAATACAATACAATATAAATACAATAATTGTCAGAATTATTTCCCCAAGTTGCAAGTTGTTTATTATTTCATTATAGTGATTCCAATCTTTTCCTATTTTAGGATCTTTTTACACTAAATACTTCAATGAGCTTTTATTTGTGTGGATTATATGTCTTGATATAGACAGAAATGAAAACTGATTAAAAAATGCTAACTTCATTTAAAAACAAAAATGATAAACATGTTAACATGACTTTTTTTTTTTTAATGGAAAGTAACTACATTTTCCAAAACAAAAAATTTGAAGAGTGGCAATGTTTGACATACATGCAAATCTCACTAATGCTTGCCTGTCTTAAGAGAAGACATCTAGATTCTCCTGTCTGCCTCTGCACTGAATCTGTTGTGTTCCCATATAGCATGAGGCCTCTGGGAAAGCTCACTGATGCTGATGTGAGAGTGAGAATGGAAAAGGCAAATAATGTCTTGTTACTGTGAAAATAGTTTTACTCTTGCTGACCCCAGTGGGGGCTAGGATCTGGTGGGGGAATCTTCAAAATACAACTTAAAAACTGCTGGTTTGCTAAATTAATGCATCAATTTATTTAAACAGCCCCTTAGAGTTCCACTTTTCTTTTGTCAATACCATTGCACTGAACGTATTTATGTCTGTCTGATTGACTATCTAACTGTCTAATCTATCATCTATCTCTTGTATTTTTAACAATTTCTCGGGATATTTATTTCTATAGACCAATAAAATAAAATTTAGGTTCTTCCCTAAAAGGTTTGATCAATTTATATTAGCCATTAGCAACATATGCACCATCCAATTTCACCATATGTTCACCAACATTTGGGCATTTAAATATTACTTTAAATATTAAACTAGTACAAATTTAATAGATCCAAATGGTATTATCCTGCTTGCTCTTAAACAAGAGACTTTATTTTTGGAAATAGTTTTATGTTTACAAAACATCTATGAAAACAGTACAGAGAATTTTCATACCCTCCCACACTCACTTTCGCCTATTATTAAGGTCTTTCATTAGTATATTATGAAAAGTGAGGCTGCCTACGTACCTATCAAGAATAAAAAGAACAAAATCTATCAACAGCAGAAGGGAAAAACCTTTAGAAATTCTAGTTCACTTTGTGTTTTCAATAATATGCACATCTCTGGCAGTAGCAGACTACAACTGAATCCTTTTCTATGCTGTAAATTAGTAGTTGTGGAATAACAGGAATTCTGGTTGTGAGATTAAGGTGAAATATACACAGAGAAGGGCTCATTTTAACAAATGACATAAAGACAATTTTAATAGAGAACCTTTAACATCATTGTGGAGATGCTTCCCAACAAAGACTTTCACCCTATGCTTTCAGAAGCCAGAGAGATTAGAAGCCACAGAAAGAGGCAAATGTGGAATTTGATATTCAAGTACCCCATGCACTTTTACTGAATTTAATCATAATACTGTCAAATTGTCATGACCTCACTAAAGGATTTCTGTTTGCTGTGAGTGGAAAATAAGACCCCAAATACATTTTTATTCTTGATATGGGGTGCGCTGTTTTCTTTGCAAATGCAATACAGTGAACAAATTATTTAATCACAACAGCAAAAAGAAAAAGGGATCACTACTGATATACCATTAACTAAAATTCATGATTCATATAGGTTTCCTTAGTGTTGACCTAGTGACTTCTTCTGTCCCAGGAGGCTATGCTATGTTGTCATGTGTCACCCTAGGTTTCTCTCGTCTGTGAGTTTCTCTTAGACTCTCCTTGTTTTTGGCGATTTTGGCAGTTTTGGGGAACACTGGTCAGGTATTTTGTAGGATGCCTTCTGGGTTTCATCTGGTGGTTTTTTCATGAGTAGACTGGAGCTGTGGATTTTGGTAGGAAGATTACAGGGGTAAAGGGTCATTTTCATATCATGTCCAGGGTGCATCCTATCAATGTGATTTATGATTGTTGATATTGACCTGGGCTGCCTGGTTGAGGACAATGCTTTTCAGATTTTCCCACTGAATTTTTATTTCCTTCTGGAATTTGCATTTTCTTTTTCTTACTAGTACCCTCTGCTAAACTAAGGTTTTATATTTTAATTAAGTATAATTTATTGGTCACTTTTTATGGTTCATGTTTTTGTATCCTAACAAATCCTTGCTTAGCCTGGTACCATCAAGGTTTTCTGTTTTCCTCCACAAGTCTTACAGTATTAGCATTTTTGGGTTTAGGTCCATGATCCATTTTAATTAAATTTTTATGTGTGATGTCAGGTAAAAATTAAGGTTCTTTTTTCTATACCCATAGCCAGTGCTTCCAGTACCAGTGATTGAAAATACCACCCTTTCTCCCACTGAAGCGCCTTGGCATCTCTGCTGGAGCTGCAGTGATCACACACATGGCTTATTTCTGAATTCTCGATTCTGTTCCTTTGACCCAGTTTATTCTTCTGCTCATGTCACACTGTATTTGGTTTTGAAATCAATTGGTATTACGGTAAGTTCCCCAACTCTGTTCTTTTTCAAAATTGTTTTGGCTGTGTTAGGTCCTGTGCCTGCCATGTAAATGTTCGAATTGGCTTTTCAATATCTCCCAAATTGTCTTATAAAGATTTTGGCTGAGATTTAAATCTATATTGATCAACTTGAGAAGAACTGTTATCTTAATAGTACTGGACCTTCTAACCCATGAAAACATTATATCCATTGGTTCAGGTCTTTTAAATTTTCTTTTAGCAACTAGGCTCAGTTGTGTAGCTGCTAGGTCATTTTTTCATAGCATTTTTGTTGTTTGTTTTTTTACTTGAAAACATTTTAAGCTTGTCTTCAAGTCTTTAAAGACAGCTATCAGCTATTTCATGGTCTGTGTCTGACAATTCCAGTGCCTCAAATTTCTGTGTATTTGCTATTATGCCTCTGAGCACCTAAATTCCTTATATCCACACCAGAAATACTTGTATTAATCAGTTTCACAGCCTTTATGAGAAGGTGAGAACTAGTTTGGCTTTCCAATTTTTCATATTCAGAAACAATGGGATTAGTATAAACACTTTGGGAAACTATTTGGCTGTATCTACCAAGGCAAAACATATACATATGCCCTGACACCTAACAATTCCATCCCTAAGTACATACCCAACAGAAGTGCCAACATATATGTAGTAGAATGTTCACAACATTCATCATAATAATGAAAATCTGGAAATAACAACCTATAGTAATCAATAGCTTACCCAAATGTCCACAGATAGTAAAATACCTGTGGTCTTGTCACACAATGTAATGATATATAACAATGAGAATGAATAGCAACAACCACAAACAGTAATAAAAGTAAACTTCACAAACATAATATTGGCTGAAAGAAGCCAGATACAGGAGTATGTACGATATGACTCATTCTACTTATATAAACAAACTACAAACATATCTAATAACTGATGCTTTTCAAAGGGAAAATCATGGCTACCCTTGTGGGGGCACTGTGGCTTCCGTGACTGGAAGGGCACCTGAGGGTGGCGTCTAGGGTGCTGGAGTTCAGTCTGGAATTTGGGCTCTATATTTACGGTTCGTGTATTTTCCTGTATGTGCATTATAGTTGAGCAAAAAGTTAAAAACAAACATCTTCACCAACGATGACAATTACAACTGAAACCCCTACCCCAAACTGTTCAACGAGCTCGTAGTAAAAATGAGACACAGCTGGGCACGCAGAAGCCGTGACCTATGAGCTACGAGGTTAGACTGACTCCCGTCTGACCGTGTCTTCAGATCACAGAGATCGAGAGAGAAAACTGGAAATATCAATAGTTCTTTCTTCTTGATGATATTGTTTCCTTTCCTTTTTTAAAAAAAATGCAGCGAATTTGTACAGCTCTTTTTATTTACTACAGGACACAGATTTTCTGACATTAGCATTACACACCCATGAAGATGTGGTAACTGGGTGTCTAGCTATTGTGTGTTAGAGGAAGAAGGCGACGCCTGAACATGCCCTGGGATCCCTGCAGGAGTCTAAGACAGACATCACCGCTATATCCTGTGTACAGTGGTGTCTGAGTTTGCAGAATAAACTTCTTGACCTGAATGGACGTTTAAATACAACAAACAGTAAGATCATGGCTCGCTATACTTTTGTGAATGAAAATGGACACTGTGGAAACAAACGTAATGTTCTGCAGCTGGCCGTCCCAAATTAAACCATGTAACTTCTATAACCTTGTGGGAGAGGGACCGCTGGTAGTATCAGATGTCTGGAAGTAAATTCCAACTTAGCGACTTTTGGAAACACTATTTTTTGAGGTTGTTTCCCACCTACATGTGACCATTTTTATCAACTGGTTAACCAGGAGTCCAGCTGCAGGGATGTTTGGACGTTTCCTTGTGGCTGGAATTCTGTACAAACGTTCTTTGTTACTCCCCGGAGGCTCTTTTATAGATATAGCAGTTAGTGATGATAACTTAACAATGGCTAAAAATTCCTGATGGAACTAAGACATTATACAGCTACCATGGAGAGGAAAAAAAAAAACCATGTTGATGTCAGTCTCTCCTGATTCCACAGCAGGTTATGACTGAGGCGACAGAAGTGAATGGAAGGAGAGATTAGAGAGTCTGATGCAGCTTTCACTCTGGATGGAGCCAGAGTTCTCTTAACACAACAATGTGTGTGGTGAGAATACAAATGGATTGTACTCAGGAAATCATTCAAAATCATCCTGCCTTACTCGGCACTGACCTTTCTGCGTGTGTTTGGATAGGGCGCTGCATTTAAAAACGAGGCCTGTTACGATCAGTCTAAGTGGAGAGTTAGTCTGAAATGTGGAACATAAAATCTTTTACGTTGCGCTTTACAAGATAGCATTAACACATAACTTTTTTTTTTTGCTAATAACTTAATAATTAATGATTAAATGTCCTTTCTGACATTCACAATCTGCACTGACTAGTTAGCAATTTTGTTTTAAAAAAATGCAACCTCGACACAGGCAGGCTCCCAGGTGCTGACGTGGGACTCTGTCACCAGCCTGACCCCTCACAACACTCGCAGAAGGGTGTGTGCACCCGTTTGCTCTGAGATTGCTTTGTTTCTCCAGAATATCTGAACCTGGAGTTTTAGACTCTGTATTATTTCCAAAACTTACCCCTTTTAACCAATTTTTATGTGAGAGAGGGAAAAAAGCAGGAAAGAAAACAGTCATAAAAGGAGATTTTTTTTAATGTAAAATAAAATACAGTCCTTAATAAAATAAATGTAGGATTATGACACATTTTAACTATAGAAACCAATATTTTATCATCCAAAGACCATCCCTGAGAAAATGTTAAAATAAGGCTGGCTGCTTCCTGTCACCGAGCCCCTCCCACTGCCTATAAATGCATATGCAGAGAATGCAAACTAATTGTACTATTAGCCTAAGCCAACTAAAAACATGGAGCAAACCTAATGCTACTTACAACAAAAACAGAGGAGGGAGGAAGAGGGCAAGAGAGGGAGGAGTAGAGGCACATGGCTTATCCAAAGCTAAAAATACCTTTGGTTTTCTAGTCACCTACTACAGAATAATGCCCTAAATCTCTGAACAGAAATGGTAAGGATTATTCAGTATTGTGATATACCGTATGGCACTCAATCCTGTTGACCAGGTAGAAGATAACAAAGGTCCGTTAGTAAAAACAAATTGCTGTAAAATGCAAAGTGGATCAGAGTAGCCCACAGGAAGGCAGGCTGACACAGCCGTGACGCTCCGGCCTCCTCCCACCTGCTCACCTCTGACATCTCGTGCACCAGCAGGAGGGGGATGCTGATAGTTGTGATGTCGTGCGTGCAGCACACCTTGAGAATGTTGCGGAGCCCCATGATGGCAGGGTCACGGGCGGTGATGTTTCCAGATTTCACATTGTCATCCACACACAGATGGAAAGCCACGTGGATTTCTGAGAGATTGGAATGCCGTGTAATATAAAATTCTCCTGCAAACAACAAATACCACAAGGGTTTTCAAATGTGTGGACAGCAGTCATCACTGGACTTGATGAGTAGCCAGTGGGCAGTCAGTGTGCTGCACTGGTAGAGGTGTAGCCGGAACCTGTGCTGGGCTCAGGAAGAACAGGATGGCTGCGTCTTAATTCTTGGAAAGAAGGTGATGAGAACGAGGTGACAGCCAATTGCGCATTAGGTTCATAAACTGGTGTGAAGTGATCAAGTAACAAGTACATCATGTGCGTACTCATCATCTCCATTTTGACGTGAATGCTCAAAATGTCCTACTACTTCACTCAGACTTAACATGTGAAAAGAGGATACTTGTCATCCCCACCCCCTCAATCTGCTCTTCCCCATCTCCATTTATGGGCCCAGTCTCTGTCCAGTTAGCTGCTTATGACAGAAACAAAGAAGCTGCCCTGCATTACTTTTTTCTCTTACTGGCTCTCCCCAAGCCCACAACCCAATCCTCCCACTATTGACAGTGATCTCTCCAGCCAGTACCTCGCATCCGAGCACTCCGTGTTCACTGCTGTCACCCTCTTCCATGTTACCATCATTCCTCACCTAGGTTCTTATAAGAGGTTTGCTCAATGAATCTCTGCTCTCCTTCTTGCCCATCTACAAACCATTTCCACACTGCAGGCAAAACGATTTACACATAAATCAGGTTACATCCCTCCCTTATTTAGAATCGTCTAACGGCTCCCACTACATTCAGAGAGAAGTCCAAGCCTCACAGGCTTGTTTTTGTTCAGTTCTGAGGACACGCAAAGCCTGTCCCCAGACCCGGGCTGCTTCCTGAAAGCTTCCCAAAGATCCCCAAGTAGCTGACTTCTGTTCATCAGTTGTGTCTCGTGTCGAAGGCTCTCCCTGACTGTCCCATCTGACATAGGACTCCTTCATCCTCACTTACTCTTTCACAGTGTTCTGTTCTATTCTCAGCACTGAAATTCTTTTATTTGTTTATGAGATTATTTTAAAGAGACCACTGTTTACATTCCGTATCTATAGGAATTGTCTGTCTCGTTTAATGTTATGTCTCTAGGACCTGGTACAAAGAAGGCAGTCAATAAATATTTGTTAAGTGAATGAACAAATGTTTTAGACTGATTGTTATAACAGTACTTGTTAAACCTTAAAACCCTTGCTTTCTACAATCATTCCATTTTCTATGTAGCCAATTAGCCAAAAATCAAACAAACAAACCAAACCAAACCAAAACAAACAACAAAACTAACAGAACCAAAACCTCATTAGCTTCTATATTCTCCAGTTTCTGTCAGTATAAATAAATAAAATATAAAACAAAGAATATGTTTTCACAAATACACGTCACACCCTGGAAATTCTGATGGGTCCTTCTAGAAAAACTCCACTCTTCTAAGAAATACTCTTGCATCACTAACCCCTGCCCTTACAAATTCTTCTCACCTTTCTTCAAAGTCATTAGGCTAGGATTTTACTTTTTTACTTGTAAACATATAGTACAGCTACAAGTACTTAATATAATTTAGCACATTGTGTAACATTTCTAGTTACCAGTCTACATAAGCTGTATCCGTGGGTGCCACTGACTGACCCCAGGAAAAGGTCTTTTGTTTCTAACTTGCAATAAGAGAATTAGACAAGCAGAAAAAGAAATGAAAGAAAGGAGAGTGACATAAATATCAAAATAAACGAGACAAAGAAAGAAGAGAACTGTCTGATGAGAAAGAGTACAGTTACAATTTCCCGGGAAGGCAATGAAAGACACACACAGCATACCAGAATCCTGTAAGCTATGCGATAATGTCCTGTTGGGCCCAATGAAGTGTATGACCTTCTAGACTCCTACTGATAACTCTGGTGATGGGAGTCACAGCATTAAATACGGGTTTCCATCCAGCAGTGAGGCCGGTGACTTGGTGGACAAGTCAGGTGCTCTGAATCCCCAAACTGGCACGGCTCCATTTAACCTTACATGACTTGTCTCTGGGCCTCATTTTACCCACTAGTAAAATGGGGTCATGGAACTGGAATTAGCAATCAAAATAATATAGTGGGCTAGAGTGGGTGTTAAGGAGATCTGGCCTCTAGCACTTACTGGTTGGGTGATCCTGGGTAAATCAATTCAACTTAACAGATCCTCCGCATTCTGTGCGTGAAATGGGAAAATAATGCCTGACTACTTTCCCTACAAAGCTGTTGTGAGAATTAGCTTATACAAACTAACTGCATAAGGACTAAGCAAATCTATTGGCTAATCATTGTTAGTATATAAAGTGTTTTTCTTTGCAACTTAAAAAAGGTAAAGGCATTGTGATTTGGGTCTTCCCTCCTCTCCTGCTTACTTAACTAAATGGAAAATTGGATGCTACCAGCATATCTAACTGAAGAGTTTAATACTCCTTTTCTAATGTAGACTTAGGACATATCTTCCTGATGTGGTTGTGATAACAAGATCCTAACCTATAGGCTTTTTCCAAAAAGAAACATGGAAAGAAAGAAATATAGCAATCAAGAGTTAAGTTTAAAAATATCAGACATTAGTACTTCCGGAATAGATAATACGACTGGCACATTTTAAGAAAGCCACAAAATATGATTTAAATTACGGATCTATGAAGAGAGATACAATAAATCCTGTCTCAATGAAGGTATTTTTAGATGGAGAGGAGGACAGTTTCCTGTTCCACAAAGGAAGGAAACGGCCTGTGGTGATGCAATGCTGCCTCTAACATTATCACGATGGTGGGGTATCTGAAGGTGGAAGGAAGTTTGGAAGCTGATGGCCAGCCACAGGCTAACTGACTGGGAGTGACAAGCTGAATACCAGAAACGGATCTGCTACCTGCTTAGACTAAGTGCAGTGTGATCTGCATGTAGAAAAGCTGAGGAAGGGAGTGTGAGAAGCAACCTTGGTTACTGATAAAACTGCAGGATTTATCATGTAGTTGAAAAGACTTTACACTTATAAACAAATGGGCCTTCCATGTTACACCGTCATCAAACACTACTAATGAATTCAATGTAGAAGAGGATCAAGGAACTGAATTTCTGGTTTATCAATAATATATACAAGAATAATAAAGGGAATTAAAGAAATGGAAAGCAGGAAAATTTATGGGGAAATGGAAATAAAAAAGGTTCTAAATCAAATGACCCATGTGCTTTCTACATGTTCAGCTGTTTACATCTCTGTAACACTGTTTATATTTCAGAGTAGAAACCATTTCTTGGTTCATTTAAGAAACTAAGAAACAATGTATAAAAGAGGATAACTAAATAGAAAATCATAAAACATAGGCAACTGCTCAAGTAATTTTTCTTATATGAGTTTAGAAAAAAAGTCAGTACTATTATAAGATTTAAATTGCAGAACATCTGTAAAAATGTATTATACAGATACAATAGTTTCAAACTGATACACTTACAAACTTTTTATAGAGTATAAGAACTTAGATTTAAAATATATGATTTCACTGTCTATAATAAAATTGCAATTTAAAGTAATACTTACCAGGTAAAATATTTAAATAGTTTCTTTCAGCATTTTTAGTCTTGTCATCACTTTCTCCATTTTGGCTTCCAGAATCTGTTTGTAAGACAATGCACCATGAGGGAACGTAACACATGAGAATCATGTCACTGCTCACTCAAGCACAACAGTAAGAAAGTACTAACAGGTCCTTCGGTGCCAGGACTTCTGATGCATGCTTTCCATGGATGGTCTCATTTAACACCATGGCCTATGGCCACCCTCTTAGGAGGTCAGTACTGTTACTCCTTCCTTTATATATGAGGAAACAGAGGCTTCTGATGCATGCTTTCCATGGATGGTCTCATTTAACACCATGGCCTATGGCCACCCTCTTAGGAGGTCAGTACTGTTACTCCTTCCTTAATATATGAGGAAACAGAGGCTCTGCTGGGTTAATTAACTTAACCAAGGATGCACGGGTAAGTGCTGGGACCAGGCCTTTAACCCACATACTCAGATTCCAAATCCTATCATCTGAACCACATTAGACTTGCCAATAACCTAGTTTTCATCTGGGAGGGTCAAGACACTAAATCCACAACATATAACTTCATGTGGCCATTTTTATTTTTAGAATCTGAGTCACTGTTGTTGATACAACTTGTTCAGAACTACTGTACAAACCAATGGAGAGTAGCACCAGGAATCACCTGATCATCAGCCCATTCCTAAATTTTGTTACTTCTTACCTGACATATACAATTTATTTCAAACAGTTAATGTGAGACTCTGTTTCAAATGGAGCATTTTTTAATTCAGCCAATAATTTTCTTTTCTTTTTAGAAGGCATAATATTAATTAAAAGGATAAATGTTGGTAAAATTAGATACATCGTAACTGACCAGACATTACTATAGTTGAACACTAATTACTGTATTTTTCGATCCATAAGATGCAAGTTTCCTGCCTGGACCCGCTCTCCTTCCATGCAGTCCCTGCTTTCTGATCTGGCTGCAAGCTTCCCCACGGCATCATTAAGGTCCCCAACGTGCACTCTTTTTTGCAGTATTCGCTCCATAAGACGCTCACACTTTTCCCTCCACTTTTTGGGGGGGAAAAAAGTGCGTCTCATGGAGCGAAAAATACGGTAATTATTTTACATACATACATATGATTTTTAATAGAAGAGACATATCAATTTTATAAGAATTCTATCAACTCAAAAATGCACAATGAATATTAGCATTCAAAGTAGCTCTCTTGGAATGAATGGCCTTCAGCATTAGAAGATCACTTGAAAAGAAACAGAACTTCAAATGAGTAAACTGCAAATACTAAGGGGACATTATGGTTTCCAGAATATTCTGAATAAAAGTAGTACTTTTACCTATTGACTACTTTGATGAGTTAATTTATAACATATTATCCTATAAACACAGAGGGAAAGAGAAGCACAAAGAGAAAGCTCTGTGTTGCCAGAATCTGTATTTAATGTATCAGTTTCTCACACAGAGCCGTGTAATGCGTAAGCTATGAACAAATGTCTGATCGTAGTACAGAAAACAAAAGATAATAAATAAGGACTCTTAATTTTCTTTACATGGATATGAACAGAATCCCAATTAAGTAAACAAGAAACAACAGTTCATAGTCCATTTCCCTTTCTATTTTAATGGTATTAACTTTGTATAATACTCAGAAAACGGCTGTTTTTCATTTTTAAAAAAGGTATATATATGTGCACAAAAACAAACTTTTTGTAGGAATACAAAGATGCTAATATAACAAACAGTAAAGAAAACAATGGACTGTCTTAGAATAAAGAGGTACTTGTGTGTTAGGATATAAATGCATGGAACACATATGTGGGCGTGCACAGAAAAGGAAAAGATGCAGAGTGTTTTGACAAAACCCTTCTGTAACAACATGCTGGTCCCTTTAAGAGAGCTGTCTTTTATAAACCTACTTGTTTCACTGACTCACTTAAACCACAAAATAGTTGCTTGAACAAGAACAAAATAATACCATGATGTACACACATTGCCTTAACTGTATGTGGTTTAAAAACTTCCTGTCATTTACTGCACACTTTCTATCTCTCATAAATATACTTAGAATCCTCCTCCCACACCTGTCATGATCGCTATCTTAGTCACTACTAAGAATAATATTAAAATGCTACTGATCACATCTCTGCTAGTTTGAATGAGATGGAGGAAGAGCCTGGTTCTGTCCAGATAACATACGGCCACAGCAATCCCAGTTACCTACAGTGAGAATATAAACCGGTGGGGCTGCTATGGAGAGCTATCGCTAACACTATGAAAAGTATAAATATATGTGTCCCTCAACGCAGGAATTTCTCTTTAGAAGTCTGTTCTATAGAAGTGGTCATACACACAGTGATGCACATGCAAGGTTATTCATACATTATTATTTATAACAGTAAAACCTTTGAAACAGATTAAATGTCTATCAACAGGGAACTGATCAATGAGTTATTCTGCAATGGACTGCTATGCAGCAGTAAACGGCATGTGAATGCTCTTTACGTGCTGATACGGAATGATGTCCAAGATAAATGATGCAGTGAAAAAAGGAGAGTACACAGAAAGGTGCAGAGAAAGCTGCCACTTCTTGAATACACGGATACACGTGCTCATATGTACATAAGCACGCATCTGGAAGGTGCACGTGAGGTGGCCGTGGTCACCTCCAGAGTAGAACCGCATGGTTGGGAGGCAGGGTTACAAAGGCCTGCACTGTATGTTTTTTAGTAGTTTGAACTGTGACTCTTGAGACTGTTTTACCTACTTAAGAAATGGGTATAAAATAAATATCATTTAGTCTACTGACTAAAGAAGTAAACTGTGAGACTCAAAAAACACCAGAATGATCTTCTGGAGGGCGGGCCCCTTGTAGGACAGGCTTCCTCCTCTAGGTGAGGTTTCAGGAGCCCGTCTGCATCATGCACCAGCTGACAGTGTTGTGAGAGGCTGTGTTCGGCCTCAGTGAATGATTTTTGGAGACTCTTTCAATGCATTTGCCCATTTCATGAAGGGTGATTGACAGGAACCACATGCAGCATGACAACACACCTGCCCACACCGCACTGAGCGCTCAGCAGTTTCTGACCCAAAACAGCACAACCCCTGTGCTCCACCCTCCCTAGTCACCTGATCTCCCCGCAAGTGACTTTTTGTTTGTTTCCCTGGATGAAGAGTCCTCAAAGGGAAACGTGTAGCGGATGTGAAAGAGGTGACACAGACAATGGCAGAAGCACTAAGAGGCATCCACACTGATGAGTTCAGCACCTGCGTTGAGCCATGGATACAGCCTCTTGCTAGGTGTGCTGCATTCAATGCAGAGCGCTTGGAAGGTGACTGAAGTCTAAACATATGCGAATAAACACACCATTTCTTATAAACAAATTGTTTTGGGGGTCCTCCCTGGGATAGTGAATGCTAAAAGTTAAGTCTAGATAGCTACATTCTAGTATGAGGAGGAGGAATTCAACAATTTACATGGAAGAGAGGAACCAAGACACCAAGCAAAGACATAACAACATGAACCAAAAGCACTACAATGATTTCTTTTAGACACTGCAGGTGCAAAACAAACGAAGAAGAAATCTGAACTACCAAAGGCAAATTTAAAGTTCTGACCAGCCAGCCACAACTTAAAGACTTGCCATATTTTATTTCCTGGGGAAGATAATGAAGTTTTCACATGAAATAATTAAATACCAAGTATGCATTCAAGCCAAATAAGATGTACTATGATTTTAAGCTGTGATATAATATGAAATGTCAAAAAAATAAGAAAAACACGTATTACACACTTTTGAATATTACTCTATATTTAGATCCAACTAAACAAACTTATGGTTTAATTTTTTTAACCTTTTAATATTTTTCACTTTTTCAATTAAAAAATAGGATTACTCTGTAATTTACGTAAGTTTTTGCTTTGACCTCTGTCTCCCTTAAGTTTCTCTAGCATTTCTGTACCTAGAAATCCTCTGAAGAAAGATGCTGTATACTTTTCCAATAGCTTTAAAATAATTTCCTAAATAATTAGAAAGGATGTCCATAATGTGGACAAACACAGAAAACGCAGGACATAGTTCTGGACATAGTGATTTTTTAAAAGAATAACTGAAAACAATTCTTATAATTGACTTCATGTTACCTAAACAAATCAAAGATAGTCAAAATGTGTATTTTTTACTACTATTCACTATGTGATTCCAGTGCCTTCTGCAGTTATCTGTCCATTTTAGAGCTATAGAACTTGGGTCAGAAGATAATTGCTTTCCACAGAGTACCTTTTTCAAACAGAACTATAAAGCTGAAATTTAAAAAGTGTTTGCTGCAAAGGATCTTGAACAAGATCATGTGGAAAAAGGAAAAAAACAAAAGACATTAAGAACAGAACCTAAGTTTCTAAAGATCTTGACTTTTGTTGGTTTCTTTCTGCCACCTTTCCCCTGACACAACTTTCTATATTTCAATGATAGCTTGTATGCTTTCAGCGTGGTTGGGGACAGAACATACTGAAAATGAAATTGAAAACTGAAGTTTACTAACCATGTGATTCTTTCAACTTGCTCCTGTGCTGAGTTCTAGCATAAAGGACCACCTGCTGGACAATTTCCAGTTGCTCTTCGATGCGTGGAAAATGGAAGTCTGTGCATTCTTGGCAAACTGTGGCAAAATCTAAGGAACCCAAAACATTCACAAGTTTCTAAAGGTGAACTATCAAATATTTTGTATTTATTTATAGACAAGCAGATGTGGTGAAACAGAATGTAAAACACACAAGTATGATTTCTTTTTATTTCTTCATTCATTAATTCATACTTTTTCAATTACATATGACATACAATATTGGTTTCAGGCATAAAATAAAGTGAGTGACATTTATGTAACTTATAAAATCCTCCCGCTGATACATCTGGTTCCCAGCTGACACTATATATACTTATTACATTATTTATTGTATGCCCTATGCTGCATTTTACCTCCTTGTAACTATTTTGTGACTATGAATATATGCATCTTGATTTCTTCCTTTTTCACCCACCCTTCTAAACCTCCTCCCATCACCCCAACAAATCTTGTATCCATCTGATACCACACAGTTACTGAAACGTTAACTACATTCCCATGTTATACCCTATGTCCCCATAACTATTACTTTGTAACCACCGAACTGAATTTCCCAATCCCTTCCCCTTATTTCACCGCCCACCCCACCCCACCGCTCCTCCCATCTGGTAACAATCCAGATATTTTCTGCATCTATGAAGCTGTCCCTGTTCTACTCACCTCCCTTCCCCCTTTTGGATTCTACCTATAGGAAAAGTCAACTTGTATCTGTCTTCCTCTACTTGATACTCCACCCAGTATAATACCCTCCCATGTCTTTTGATTGGAACTTTTAACCCCTCATCTTAAAGAAGTCCCTCTAGCTTTCCTTGTAGTACTGGTTTGGTGGTGATAAACTCCTTTAGCTTTTTCTTGTCTGGGAAGCTCTTTATCTGTCCTTCAATTCTGAATAATAGCCTTGCAGGATACATTAATTGTGGTTCTAGATTCTTGGTTTTCATATTGAGTATTTTCTGCCAATCCCATCCTTCTGGCCTGCAGTTTCTGTTGAGAAATCAGCTGACAGTCATACAGGTGTCCCCTTATAAGTTACTACTTGCCTTTCTCGTGCTGCTTTTAAGATTCTTTGTCTTTAACTTTTACTGTTTTGTGATGTTTCTCAGTGGGGGCCTGTTTGGGTTCATCTTGTTTGGCACTCTGTGCTTCCTGGGCTTGAATGTCTATTTCCTTCATCAGGCTAGGAAATTTTTCAGTCATTACTTCTTCAAATAAGTTCTCAGTCCCTTGCTGTCTCCCTCTCCTTCTGGTACCCATATGATGTGAATGTTGTTATGCCTGATGTTGTCCCAGAGGAATCTTAAACTATCCTTATTTTTTTTGGATTCTTTTCTGTTTTTGTTGTTCTGATTGGGTGTTTTCTGCTACCTTGTCTTCGAAGTCACCAATGTGCACCTCTGCTTCATCTAGCCTGGTGATTCCTTCCATTCTATTCTTCATTTCAGTTATTGTATTCTTTATTTCTTCCTGGTCCTTTTTAAATTGTTTCTGTGTCCTTCTTTATGCTTCCTGTCTCTTTACTGAAATGGTCACCAAGTTCCTTGAGCATCCTTGTAACCGTTGTTGAGCCCTGTCTCTGACAGATTGCTTGCCTCCATCTCGTCTCCTGGGGCTCTCTGCTGTTTGTTCTTTTGGGCTATATTTCTTTGTTTCCTCATTCTGGCTGCCACTGTGTTTGTGGATATTCTGCTCCTTAACCTGACACTCCTGTTACAGTTTCTTTGGAGGCTCACTGCTAATACCTGGAAGAGGCTGTGGGGATAAAGGCATGGAAAGGTGGGTAGGTGATGGTGGCCAGTGCCTTTGTTTTGTGCCTGGCACTGAGGGCAGCACGGCAGTGAAGGCCTATGCTTTTCTGTATCTGGTTTGCTCCAAAGTCTCTGCCCTGAATTTGGGGATCAGCTGTTTTATATGCTGACCCCTCAGACCGGACTGGTTGTGGGCAGAGAAGTGTGTCTGCGATCTTTTCTCTCCTCCTCTTTCCTGAGCTGGAGAGAGACTGGACTGTGACTTGTCACCAACCCCGTGGTTCTCCCTCCCTCTCTCACAAGCAGTCTGAAGTTGGGCTGTGGCATCTCCCGCCACCTGTGTCTGCACGTCCTTGGGCAGAAGTGAGGTCTGGTTGTAGCATCTCATGGCCCCTGCCGCTGCACCTCCTTTTCTGTCACAGGTGCCAGTGAGGTCCGGAACGCTCACCTGCCACCTGCCTCCTCCCTCCTGCGCCTAGAGCTCCAAGCAGGGACCTGCAGCCCGCGTTCTGCACTCCCCCTCCCTCCTCCTCAGTTTGCCCCTTTACCCACTTGCAGGTACTTCAGTGCGACACATGGTGCTGTTAGCCGTGTCTGTGTGTTGTGTGGGAGTCCTTTGTTGAACTGCAGTTCTATTTGTTGTAATTTCCGTGGTAGTCTTCCAAGCTCCTCTTACACCGCCATGTTAGTTGATCTCCCTAGTATGATTTCTTGTACTTGCCCCTTTAATAACTATATCTTATTAAGTTCATATACAGCAATTCTGTTTTGATCAGAAACAATCTCTCAATAAAAGAGTAAACAGACAAGGAAATTTTAATTCCAAGCCTTCTTTAAATAATAGATACTTTCATCACAATTTAGTCCCCCCAAAATGCTAAAAAAATATAAGAAGTTTCTTATATTTACAATTGAAAATAGAATCTATTTGAGCTTCTTTTAAAAAGTTATGCATTTTAAATATTTTAAAAATTCTAAACAATCATAAATGTGAGTTGTACTATGAGGGAAGGTAGAATTTTGCCTATCACATTTCAGAAATCAGTTATTTAAAAAAACATAAAAGGATAAATGGATGGATGAACTAAAATTTTCTGAGCCAGGAACTGTTTCTAAATTGAAAACTACATTTACATCGTGATTATTTATGTTTGTTATGCCTCGAGACAAGGACCTGGTAGAGTTTTACAGTACAATAGAATTTTAAGAAAAACTAAGTATCTGGAAGCGCTCTACCCAGGCGAATGTCTGAAACAAATCTACAAATAGCCATGGCTGCATAAGTGTACCTTTTCATCTACTTGAATACTGGGGTAACCACATTTTTCAGTTTTTCCATACTTTCATTCCTTTCTTCATAAGAATGGCATTAAAAAGATAAATTTAATGAAATAAGTATGCACAATGTTAACTTACCTCTTTTAATGCCACTGTATGAATTGATTCGATTATCGACTAGCAACACCAGGCCACAGAGAGATGTGGAATAGAGTGACAGAGCCGTCTGGAGTCGATGCAGCTTCACGCCACTTCGATGGTTTCTTTTGTGCTTACAGAAATCCAGCATATCTGCTCTCAGCAATCTCAAATTGTGCATGGTCTTTAACTGTGCTCCTGGGGGCCGGGGGGCGGGGAGGGGGAGGGAAGAATCCCAGAAAGATATCAGCTGCAAAAATCCAATATAACAGGATGCATATCTCTATGACAAGAATCCAGACAAATCTGTGCTACAAATAATTAAAAAGGGCCTTGCAGTTTCCCATTTTAAAAACTATTAATATTTAACTTATTTGCAAAAATAATATTTAAGCTAGAACAGAACATGTATAGTCAACAAACTATAGGCTTTCTTGGAGCAGGATATACTTTGTAATTAAAAATAACATTGGTATATTCTACTCATATGTTAGGAACTATTTTCTTTTTCTTTTTTTTTTTAATTTTTAATTTTTTTTTTTTAAGTTTATTTATTTTATTATTTTTTGACAGAGAGAGAGAGAGAGACAGACAAACAGAACTGAACTGGGGGAGTTCCCAGTCCACCATATGGTTCCACACGGACCGGGGCCGGGATTCGATCCTCGGTCCCCGACGCTGCAAAGTGAGCGCTTTACCTACTGAGCCATCCCAGCTTCCCCTAGGAACTATTTTCTTAATAGCATTAAAAAGTTTTACAAGTTACAGTAAATTATGACTGCAAAAATTTACTATACTTACCTAAGTGAATGGTAAAACTTTCTTCTAACTTTCTCTGTTCCTCATAAATCCTTCCATTTGCTTCTACAGATTCTCTGAACTGACTTGGTTGAACTTTAATTTCTTCACTGAAATAAATAAAATTATTGATTTTGGGGGCATGTTTGTTAAGAACTTTTCTTAAAGGAAAGAAAGCTTTATAATGAAATGATGCAAAAGTAACAGCTGAAAGTAGCACTTAATTTATTCCTGAACTTCACTTTAATCCATGGTGACAAGTAAGATTCTAAGTACCAACAAATTCCTATTTGTCCTTTCATTTCCTCACAGTAAGGAATGCATATTTTTCATTCTCAATCACTACAGTATCAATTCATACATTACCATTTTATATTTCTTAGTGGCCTAAGAGAATGATTAAAAGAAGTGACTAACATTACTTTAAAATGACATATTTAAAAAAATACAATATATCCTTTATCAGGGTTGGCTGTAGGCAAAACTGGAAAATAGGCAAAGTGATATAAATAAAAGTTAAAAAGAAGAAAGTAAAATAAGAAATAATAAAAAAAAGATGGAAGTTCATTTTAATGTATTCACAGCCTCCTTATTATAATTATTATTTTTTTACCATTTCCTATTCCCCTACCCCTGCCACACACCCAACAATCCCTTCCCATTAAAAAAAAAAAAAGGTCTCTTTGCTTTACTGTTCTTGTACTTCCTGAAAAGGTTTCCATGGAGGCACTGTAACTACACAGTTGGTGAATTCAAATTCTGTGGTATGCTGAAGAGGCTACAAGCCCACAATAGTCATCCATTCCCCTGACTGCATTTTAGGGGTTAGTCCAAGCAGTCTCATTAGTCTCACAGACTTCATTAGGCAAGATGGCAAATTTAAACCTAAAACTATATTTATATTAATAAAATATCCTCATCTTAGGATGCAGAAAGCCACAAGAGAATGTTGTCCACACTCTAACAAGAAAAAGCCAGATAATCTATAAAAGTATAACTTTTCTGGAGCCCATCAGAGATCTGAGGTAACAAGGCAACCAAGTAAACTAAATTCTAAAGTGAGACATCCCTCACCAAGGAGAGAAAGCACACCGTTCTCATTTTTGGCAGAGCACGGCAGAAATGCACTGCTGTGATGTAAGGGGCAAGAGGAAGTCAACTAAAATTTTAAGAAATGTTTAAAAGTCAGGTATGGGCTAGCATGAAAATTCAGAATAGTTCTGGGTCCCAAAGGAAGATATTATAAGAAAAATGAAATTGTAGATCAACATATATGTGATATATTTACTATTTTATAGTAAATGACTTATTTGTATTTACATAGTATTATATAAGTGGTATAATACATCATGACATATGTGTGAGTTTTAACTTCTAGAAGAAAAGCAGGAGAAAATCTTAGTAATCTTGGATTAGACAAAGATATATAAGACACAAACCATTAAATAATTGACAAATTACACTTAATTAAAATGAAAAACTTTGCTTCTCAAACGACACTATTAAGAAAATAAAAAGACAAGCTATAGGGTGAGAGAAATATCTGTAAAACACTTATCTGATGATGGACTTGTACAATATATAAAGAATTCTCACAGCTCAGAAATAAAAAGAAAACCAAAAGGTGAGATATGGATGGAAGATCAGAATATGAAAAAGATGTTCAACATTATTAGCCATTAGGGAAATGCAAAGTAAAATCACAATGAGACACCACTACAAAACCTGCTAGAATGGCTAAATATCAATACCAAGTGTTGGGGAAGCCAGGATGGCTCAGTGGGTTAAGCACTTACTTTGCAGCGCTGTGGACCCAGGATCTAATCCTGGCTCGTGCAGACCCATGTGCTGAACTGGGGAGTGCCCCCAGTTCAGTTCTCTCTCTGTCTCTGTCTGTCTCTCTCTGTCAAAAACAATTAAAAAAAAAAAAATACCAAGTGTTGACAAGGACGTGAAGCATCTAAAACCCTCACACTAGCTTGTATTTGACTGTACTCCTCCTTTCACACTTGATCTTAGCCAAAAGGCCAAAGGGGAAAGATGGACAGTGATCTGTATGCTGTAATATATAATAGTGTTTTTATTAACTGCTAACTCCTTATTTGAAATGAAAATAGTGATGAATACAACACATAGGGCGAGCTGTGGGGTAAGATGGGTTCGGAACATGCTATAATATACCATGCTGTTTCTCAAACTGCTGGCTGCCGTCGTCTGCTAGGACTGTTCTAGGCTTTTTACTTTCTAGTCAGACTTTTAAATCAAATAAAATAGAATGGAATGGAACAAAGAGCAGAATAGGAGGAAAAATACCAGAGAAGCTTTCTATAAATGAATGTGTATATTGAGCCAAAATGTAAAATACATACTGTATTTTGTGGTTAAGAATGTGGAAAGTAACTGAATTAGGAAAGCTGAGAAAACCTCATGTTGTAAAAATACTCTCACTTTGCTGCTAGTTTCAGAATTCAATCTATAGGATCAGTTCCACTGCATAAATATTGGCCTCTTGTTGCCGCTGCTTTTAAAAACCAAATATTCATCCGAAAGAATGTTCTCACTGTGACTTTGTTTGCTTTCCTTTGTTGATAGGGGTTTCCTTGGTCAAAGAAAATCTGTCTTCCAGACAACTACATATAGAACCATATGAGATAGATAAAAATTGTATTTTATTTTTATTCATTTGCTTTTTTTTTTTTTAATCAGGTCTATTAGAGCAGGGGTGGCCAACAAGTCAATCGCGGTCAACCGGTCGATCGCGAGGCCAATTTTGGTCGATCGTCGATCGCTCGCAATGTCTGGGGTGGAATTCCGTGTACCACAGACTTTGAAGCGATTGTAGAAGACAAAACTTTCTAGCAATAGTTTAATGCATTCTGGGAATTTGCCAAGGTCATAAATTCCTAGAATTCTGACAGCCTGACACTGTGATCTCCGCCCACCCAGACAATACATTTTGACTTATGTGTTACACTTGTCACCGGACGCAATGCATGAACGCAACAGTTACGACTCGACTCATCGAAGAATACAGTCAGTTAGCTTGAATATTTGGTAGTGTCATACGGTAGCTTCTTTTCTTTTGTATTAACAGTATTATTATCAATCAATATTATTTATCCTTGGTGACCACATTGAGTTTCAATTTTTCTTCTGTTTAAAATGTAAGTACCTTTTCTGTTTTAAATTAAATTGCTTTTCTTACCTATCTATTTACTTGATACGTGGGCATTCTCGGCAACAGATCTCTAAACTGCGGTCATTACACTGAGAGAAAAATAAGCTACAGTATTACAAATATATTAGGAATAACAATAATTCTATTTAAATGAAGAAGTCAGTATTGTAAATTGTAATAAATATATTGTAACTTTAACATACTTGTAAATTTGAATATATCTATATTAGATTTTAATATACTTGTATTGTTGTCCCCGATCGTAATATGCAGTATTATTATTATTTCTCTCTATGTAACGGAGATAATTGCCGCAGTTCATGAGTTTTTGAATTTTCTAGGAAAATATTTAATTCAATATTTATTCTTTAAATTGTCATATTTCTTTGCATTCTAGTATAC